>JAVHNF010068457.1:32707-46656 GCA_034783455.1 Micropsitta finschii | reverse complement strand
GTTCTAATTTATGGTCTGGGATTAAACCACGACACCTTGTGGAGTATATCACGACATGTTCATTTGTGGAGCTCTGAACTTCATTACTAAATAGCCTTATTTTGTGCCAAGCACAGTATTTACCCTTGTAGCAATATCAACAGGGCCAGAGCACCTGAAATCTTTGCTAGAACCAACTGAATATTTATCTACCGGAAAGGCAGACAGGGTTTGTAGACGTGAAAATGCATATAGTGAGAATGAAGAGGCAACTACGTGTATTCAATTCCCACCAAGACCTCCTACAGTTTGGGTAAGGTACCCATGTGAGGTACAACAGCAATAACTGAGGAAGTTAAAGATAATTGAACACTATTGTTCCCCTAGACAGACTTCATCACACAACCCTCACTAACATGCTTCTTTCCTCTTATCACACTGCCAGTGATGCTGGATTGGCATGGCTCCCATACAAGTACAGACTTGTTGGCACTTCAATGCCTTTGAGCAGGGAGAAAGTTCCTCCTGACTTTTCTTGTGCTTAGCAACTTTGCTTTCTATAATGGCTGAGGAGCAGAAATTGTCAAACTGCTTGGAGGCAGCTGGTTCACAATCACATTTAAGAATATCTTAATATCCAACAGCATATTGATACTTGTTGCTGCAGCTAAAATTAAAGAAACAGTTAGCATCATACCTCTTTTTAGCAAAGTATTTTATCAGTCAAGTAGAATACAGAGCACAATTATATGGCTATATCCAGAGATTACACACTGCGTCAAATGTCAAATCATGTCATGTTAACCACTAAGCTATCCTGAAATTGTTCAGCAATAAGTGAGAAAGAATTTGGTGCCTCTCTGTGTGGTCTCTTGTGCTGGGTGCATATTTTTCAGCTGTTATCCCCCTGACCTGCATACCTGCCATGGACTCCTTCAAGCTTATCAATCAAACTAGAGAACAGAAAGCCTAGTCTGACATCTGACTTTAGCTAACAGGAAGCAAGCAGTAGTCCTCTGCTATCTAGTCCCTTTCTTATTATCCCCAAGATGTAGGAAATGAACCAACACCTTACTGAAGAATAATGAATGGAGCTGATACATCAAATAGGCCAGACAGGTTCTTTAAAAAGAGTTAAAGAAAAAAGAAAAGAAGAGGAAAAAGTGCCAACAAAAATTCCTTTACTCTTAAAGCAAGTCACTCCAATATTCACTTACAAATTATTAATATAGAATGTTTTCTATCTTGAGAACCAGGAATAAGTATTGAACTTCATGAAGTCTTTCATTAGAGGACAAGAGAAGATCAAATCAGCTGCTTGTGCCTTTGAAAGATCATTTCTACTGGGCACATAGCTTCTGTTGGCCAGCATTGACTTTTCACTAGAGAGCATAATATTTTAAGGAAAAAAAGACCAAAAGCTATAGGTTTCCATGCTCTTCTGCCTAACAAGCATTAAGACTATTTGCATAAGTGGAAAACTGACATAAAATGTTAGGTGACTGGAAGGACAGGCGTCATTGAGGTCAGGCCCATCGTAATTGCAATAAGCATGCATATGATATTTAATGCAAAACCCCTGCAGAAGCACCAGCACATACACCTTCATATAATCTCTCTCTGAAGACTCAGGAATTTTGTTTGGTTTTCAACTTATAATCATTCGATTAAATTTTGCTTTGTAAATTGCCAAATAGCTGTAAGCAGCCCCAGACAGCATTTTAGTCTATTTAATATTGCCAAATTTTGAAAGTGTTCTTTTCTGATCTACTGGCATTTTTAGGTTTTGCAAATCAATGGAATACAAAACATCATGAGTCTTTCATGATTCCCAATCTTTGAAGTAACCTAAAGGTATTATAAACAAGACCAACATCACCTTCAATCAAGGATGTCCTGAGTAGTAACAATGGAAATCAAAGAAGCTAGCTTTCTTTTAATCCAATAAAAAGGTAATGTTGAATTAGGAAGGGAATTCAGGACTGGGCATGTTGGGTTTAAAACTATTACATCCAGCTGTATTTGTATCCCTCAACAACAACAACAGCAACAACAAAAATAAAATCCTGCACCATGCTTGGAGCTTTTATTTTTATTTAACCTATATCCTCCCTTTTAGTGCAGCTGCTTGCCATCATCGCTCTGAATCTGAGGAGAATACATGCATTATAGGAATGCTTTGTCCAATTCTAATAGAAATTTACAATAACCACCAGATATTTATTAAAAAAAAAAAAAAAGAGAGAAGGAAAAAGATTAAAAGGCTTAAGCAGTGACAGCAGAGATTCTTTTTCTCAGAAAAGATCAGCTATGAGAAAGCACTGAAGCATTAGCAGAGCCCACCTGTGCTTTAGACTACACTAATGTAAGTTTGGAGGGTTGGTTTATTCATTTATTTATTTTGCACAGAGTAGGGAATGGTGAGAATTTAAAGGATAGCTTTAGCCACGTTGTGATACCTTTCTAGTATAAAAATTCATTAGCATTCCACAAATAACAAACCTTTTAAGTCAAATTGAATGCACTGATTGAGTTTGACTTTCTGAGATTTCTGGCTCCTCCTCTTCTCATCCAGCACTTCAAAGGAATGCCTCTCTCTTCTATTAAAAGTCTCCATCTTGTAAAAATTCACCACACCCTAGGAATTCCCCTCTTGGAATACACTATTCAGGCATCTTATTTTTAGAGAAAATGTTTCCGAAACAACTACAACTGCAACATGATTGATCAGAGAACAAGAGGGTGTGTGCTGGTAATCGTACTTTATTCTACTCCTTAAGACACAAAAATTTACACAAAATAATTTTTCCACAATCCAGAGAGAGAAGCCACCTAAAAGTCTGGTAACTCTTTTCTAGCCCAGCACGATACAGCTCTAGAGTGAAGAAATACACAAGTAAACAGACCAGAATTGGCATCAGAACATTGTTGTGTAATGCAAGGCAAAGAAGGTGTTTGTGCATTCAAAGGTCAGAATTAGAGAAGTTTTGGGACAGCCTTCCAGTAGGAACAGCAGAAGGCGAACCCCAAACTAACTGAAATGTGGAATTAGATAGATTTACAAATTGGTTTTATAACCAAATACTGCTTGAGACAGCAACTACAGACTTGATGATCTAGTGAAATACTAAAGCAAACAGTGCTGCTATTAAGGAGCTTCTTCACACTGAGGGCATAAAGGAAGCCATTGTCATGTTTTGCCCATGCAAATAAAACTCAAATAGGGATCTGGGGTAAATCAATTCCAAATTCCATAATATCTAGTAAGTTACAGAGTCTAGGCCAAAATAAGGAAGGTAGCATCTTGAGTAGTTTTCCAATTTAACCTTTTATTTCATTTCCACGCAGGTTAATTCTCTCAAATTACTGTTAAGGAAACACAAAAGGATAACAAATACATAAATGTTTCTAAACATAAATAAGTTGCTTCCTTTCCTCCTTCTAAGCAGAAAGTTTTGAGATTTTTTTCTGTCAAGTTTTATAAGTATCAACAAGATACAGTCACATATTAAAAAAAAAAAAAAAAAAAAAAATGGAAGGAGTAGTGCCAGCTTTTACTTCTCTTATTGTAGTTTTAAAGAACAAATAGAGTGGAGAGATATGGAATATGAAGTCATCACAAGTAGGCTCTTTTTGTTCCCACTGCTCTACACAAGTGGCTTATAGTCCAGAGTTATAGTATCAGAGTTCTGCAGTCATTTCAACTGGTACAAGTACTGACGTGTGGATTGAGCTGAGCAAGCTATGTCCTTGAGGCTCACAGACACTGCAGTAGTCAACAATGCACCTGACAGAATTAGAAAGTACCAAAGCAACTGCAATTAATAAATAAGGACTCAGAGATTTTGAAGTACGGATGGATATTAAGCATGACTTTCTGTTCAGTGCAAGACACGAGTAGTACTCTTGTGCAAAGTAGTACCTTCTGCAAACTGTAGTCCTTAACCAGGCAACACTAAGTGGTATAAATACAATATATTTCCCATCCAGGGCCAGAGGTGACAGCATAACAAAACTGATGTCAAGGCCATCCTTCCAGAACATATTCAGATATATACTCACCATCAATTTTTAGTGACCTATTAAGCCACTATAACAGAATGTAGGATTTAATTTAGCAATTTCTACTCAAAGCTCTCAGAGATTTTGCAGAAACAGGAATACGTTTAAATAAAATATTCCTTGGTGGGAGAACGGGAGAGAAAGAAGGGGAGGTGGAAGCAGAGTGTGGGAACAACATTTAAGTGGGAACAATAGAGCCTGAAAGTTGAAATTAAATCTACTGGAATACACTTTTTCTTGCTAATAGACAAATAATGCATATACAAATTTATACATCAAAGTGAATGTAAGTGCGTCAGACATGGCTGGAACCTACTGAACAGGAGCTTAAATATTAGCAAATGAATAGGTTCACCACATAATATATGAACATTATCCAACAGATGCTACTATGGACTGAGCAATGAGGATAGTTGATGCTGTATGTGAAAGCATTTGGTGATCTCACTCCCAATTCCTACTCTGCTGTTAGAATCAGAAGTGCCATACAATGAAATCTAAATTAACTTTTCAGGAATTTTAGGAGACAGTTGAGTGTTAAAGACACCTGATGGCCTCAGGTCTACTGATAAAAATGACAATAAAATGAGAAGAATTTACAGTACCATTAGGTATGAAATTGGCAAGCAGGTAATCAATGCTCTGTAAAGACACAAACTGAAATCTGCTGCCTTCCAAACGCTGCATCTTCACATTCAGGGCAAAAAGAGCCCCATCCAGCTGAATTCTGCAGCTGTTCAGATTTATTTTTTCTTTCCCCTAAAATCCCTGGATTCATAAAAAGGAAAGAGCAAGGTAGTGTCCCTATCCAGCCTCTTCCTGACTAGAGATACAAAAAGAACAGAGAATTACCTAGAACAATCACCTTTTCATGATTTTGGTTGAAGCCTTAGATTCCAGCTTTCCTCAGCCCAAACTGCCATACATCTATGAAAGCATCTGGTCAAGACACATACACAACAACTAACAATATCCTCTGCCAGGCCAGGTACCACACAGGCTTTGTAACATTCACCTCTATGTGCCTATACCATGTTCATCATTGTGATATCTGAACATCTGTACTTACTGAAATGCTGCCTATTCATCAATCAAGGGTGTATTCATTGCTATGATTGCATAACCATAGCACACATCAAGCCCTTGTATACAGCAGATACTCTGTTCACTTGTCTCCTTTCACACAAACTCAAAAAAACAAAGCAAAACAAAACAAAATAAAACCCCACAACACAAAAAAAAAAAAAAAAAAACCCAAAAAAAACCCAGAGACCAAGATGCCAGCTGTTAGTAACCTAGAACAGGTCTCCATATTAGGCTTCAACTCCATTGCACTGATTCACAGCATAAAGGTATTCACAGAGCCTCCTCATGCTATTTCTTCAGATAAAAGGAAAAGGCTTCCATCTACAGTTCACTAAACACAATTTTATCTCGATACTTTCACATAAAAATAAATAGCAGCTTGGATTATCATATTTATTTATTTTTAAAGGATCATGTTTTTGTCATCACTGACAAAGCCTCCAAATGAAGAATGCCCCAGAAATTTTTTTTTTAAATATGTTTGCCTCTGAGTAATTCTACATAAGAGGGAGATAACACCCCACATGCACACACACCAGGAGTGGGGAGAAGATATCCTTTCTCTCACAGTGAAAACTGCACACAGCGCTTAAGGGCATTTCAGTAAAAAACACTGTTTGCATTGCTGCTATTTGAGTTCAGACTCAAACTTTCAATCACATCACCTGCACTTTTCCAAAGCAGATTCAAAGGTATAAAAGAGCAGCTAGAAAACAAAGAGGGATATTTATTTATTTATTTATTTATTTATTTATTTATTTATTTATTTATTTGTTAAAAGGGCATTTTTCCCAGATTTCAGCTAAACTTCATCCACTCTTGTCACTCTGGGCAGACAGTTGAAAGCAATACCAGAGGAGGTAATTGCATAGATCAGTCAACAGCCTTTGTCCCCTTGCCACTGAAACTTACAGTAAAATGGGCACAAGAAAACATTGTACTGGATTAAAGACAAGTCTTTTTCTCCAGTTGCTTGCTGCTTACCAGCTGTTGTGTTCAATGGCAGGGACAGAAGCTCTAGTGGTACCTTTAGGGGAAATCTAGCCTGACATACTGTCGGCATTTTTTTTATCCCTTCTCTACAGGCTTAAAACAGATTGTTCTTTGTTTCTAATGTAAAACTTTACTAAAAAGTATTCTATCTTGTCATCTACCATTAAGTCACTAATCATGTGTGCAGAGCACTTTACTAGCTATGAATTTTTAGGATTTTGGATTTACAAGAACACCATCACTAACTTCTCAGGTTGACAAACATTTTTCTCAATCCTTTGATCTTACTCGGAGTAACTCATGAAAAGACTCAGAGTAGCTGCTTAAACAAACACAGTACAGGGAACAGACAAATTTTATTAACATTTCATTGTAAATCACGGGCAGCAGCCCACACACTGATAAAAACAGATACTGCACTGTCAAAGAAAACCTGTACCTGTTATGAGTATGTCAGAACAGTTTCAGGAAAGCTCCAAGTGTACCATGTGACAGAATTACAGCTGCCAAAGTACAGTGAGATTGAACACATATTGAAGGGCATGGAACAGAAACGCAGCAATAGAATTAAAGAGTCAAAACCAGAAATTGTTTGGTGTCAGAACATACATCATCAACACCATCTTTAAAGAGGGGAGTCATCACTCAGGTTTTGACAGCGCAAGCTGGAAATGGATTCTGTTTCCACAATAGTACATTTTATCTTCACTTTCTGACCTAATTCAAAAGCATTATAAAGCACAGTGTTGAGACCGATGCTGGAATTTTGAAGCCAAGTCCTGTCATTTTAATCATGCAGTGGTTTAATCGGACCGTTACAAACAGCAGAACATCAGCTCCATTGCAGTCTTTGCAACACATTAGTGCATTTCATGAGAAAAAATTCAAAGCCAGCTCTTTTACAGGTGTATGTTTAAATATCTTTTCCACCTGAAATTTACATAGAAGATCATATTTCTGAAGAGTTCAAACAACTAAAATTCTGTAGTCAATGAACATATTACAAGTTGCTGCTCACCTCAGAAACTATGGGCTTAACTTTTCAGAAGGAAAACCAGTCATTCTGAAATAATTACTCTACCATTGCTAGATAATTCTATTTGTCTGCTTTTTAAAGAGAGAGTACTTTAAATTCCAGCTGAAAACTGGAGAACAGGCTAGTAGAAAAATTCTTTTAAATCTAAAAATCTGCTGTTTCTGTTCAAAAAAAAAAAAAAAGGCATACTTTTTGTCAGAGAAAATGGAATTAAAATATCATCTTACTTTTTAAAACTATAGTTTAAAAATGCCCAGACTTGAGGTTCATATTTTTACTGAAGCTTCTGAAGGTACTAATCAAAGGCATATAAGAAGTTATATGGCTCTTTTTTTAGTAAATAAATTGCTACCTGCACTGGATCAAGGCAGAACCTAAAGAAAATATATAAAATATTTATTAATTTTGTAGACATTTTAATGCAAGTTTCTGATCCACACTTTGTGGTTAGGTACATATCTCATTAACTGAACAAAATCTTAGTCCCAAAGAACTGTAAAATTCTGAAACCACTTAGAACAAAATGTAGGTGTGAACTGCCCTAGAGACAATCAACTTCTTTGTTTTTCTTTCATTCTCATTTTTATGTGAAACTAACTTTCACTCTTCTAGACTTGAACAGATACCTAAACTCCAAACTTTTCTAAGCAGGTGGCTCTGAGTCAGCTTCCTGGTGAAAGGGGGAGAAATAGTGTATAAATATGTGGCCACAATCCCAAAAAGTTTAAGCAAGGAAACTCCCTCCCCTCTATTTCCCCACCCATTTTTACTCCTGCCTCTGTACTACAGGTTGCCATCCTGTTTGCTGTGTTACACAGCAACATAGTGGGTGGAAATTTAATCTGGCTTCCTACACATCTCCTCTTCCCAAAGCAACACCTCAGTAGGGCCTCTGGGAAAATACTAGAATTCCTGAGCATTTGCCTTTGTTTAGAGTAGAAACAAGTGATTAACTCTCTTACTGCTAATGGAAGTTAAGGCTACTGGTGAAACTTACCACTTCTAGCAAGGTTTAGCACACCTGAGAACACCTCCTTTTACGGAAGAAAATAACAAAACATGCAAAATTTAAAGAAGCCTTCTTTAAGCTTAATGGCACTGAAGCCTATGGAGAGGCAGGGCTGAATTCACAAAACAGTGAAGGGACCTTACTCATCTAGTTTTTATGTTAGGAGGTTCCCTGCAAAATTCAAGTTCTAGAAGCCCACAGCACTGGCATATAAAAATACATGTTTATTGTTCAGGATACCATTGAGTAGATAGCCTCACATTAGCTCTAAAAAAGGTCGTTGGAAATACATAGCTGCGTTAACTCCTTGAGAGACATATTTATATTACCTCACAGTCTCACCCTCAATTCAAGACAGGCTGATACTAGGCTTACAGACAGGCATAAACACTTCACATCCCAACAGATGAAGGCTTATTCTAGGAGAGGCTGCACATGCCTTTTTTGATTCCCTCTTTTAGCTGTTAATAGTGGCTATGTCAGGGCACTCAAGAAGTGGCTTACATGCCTCACATGAAGTTGCAGTTAAGATTTGCTATTTCAGATGAAGACATTGAATGTTAAGCTTGAAGCTTGTTCTGCTAACAACTAAAGATACGCAGTACAGGACAACATTCAACTGCGAGAGCTGCTCTTAATTCAGATACCACTACATCCCTGCTTACAGATTGGGTGAACTAGCTCCACTATACCAACCTGAGAAACAAAACAAAGAATAGGATTCCCAGAAGTCTGCATGTGCAAAAAAGTAGGTTATAGTTGCATGGCCAATTTGCATACCAGGTTACCACAACTGTACATGGTGAATGCAAACAGTCTGTCAGCTGNNNNTTTGCATATATAATTAGCAAGGTTAAATAGAAAGACACATGTTAAGTTTTACCCATAAGAGGTTTTGCATGTGTACACATACACAGTGCAGAAAAGTTGGTCTTGAAAGTATCCTGATAGAATAACACATAAACTAAGAGCTCCAGGATATTGAAAGCCTGGGCAAAGGGCCAGAACCTCCTGAGTTGCAATCTCATCTTTGCAACTGAATCACTGTGGTTTCAGGCAAGTAATTAAACTTTCCACTGTCTTAGTTTTCTCCTTATGTTACATACAGCTCAGTATTTTCCCCTGTAGGTATAAGAAGGGTAAATAAGACACGTGTAAGAGCTAATACTTTACTGCCTGACCTTCGCATTTTAAAGCATCAAGAACAGTAATTTCATTACATTACTCAATTCTAGATTTCTTGTATCCTCCCACAGATATACAATAACAGTTGGAGAGGATACTGTGGATTTATGAAACATGGTATAATTCACTATGCAAAAACAACTGAAATCAGTGATTTCAGTGACTTAAAGATCATGCTTCATACTAAAAATTAGTGCCTCAGGACAATTTTGCTGTTACATTAGTTTGACACGATAGAGATTCTGCTACCTCCACTGGCAGCACATATTTTATAAACATCTAGTAACACCCAAGAAAGGGATTGTAATCTACTATTTACCCAGTGAGCTGAATTATCTTTTTACATCATTTTTCCTACAACATGAACATGTGAATCAAATAAAGCAGCAGTTATAACTGCTTTTATTATTAAACCCCACAAATGACCTTAATATAAGCTGTAAAACTACCAGAAACAGAAGCCCAGTTTCAGAGAATGGAAGTATCTCAGATACAGTGTGCTTTCTTGGCCCCTAAAAAACTAAGTCCCATAGTTAAGCTTAACTCTTCTTGACCAATGTCAGTTAAAAACAATTGATGTAAAAGGAAGAACAGACTTTCTACAGCAAGTAGAGCAGCTTAACTTATATCCTATTCTACAGTGACTTATACACAATCATTAGTATGCAATTTACAGCTCTCAACACAACTCTTACCTTTTCTTTTTTGACCCGTATTTGTGCTGTACACTGCACAGAAGTCACCGAGTTCAACCTTTTCAAGGGAAGTCTTACCTGAAAGACTGGGTGAGATGGCTGACTGAAAGCTCACAGGAAGTGAGAACTCATGCAAGTTAGTGTAAGTCCTTTCCTTGTTACAGAACTGTAAACCCTAATGCCTCATAACAATCCCTTCCTTTCACCTGTGAACTGACATGAAACCTCTGTCCTTGAATCTGACCCAAATAAAAATCTCCTCCACTGAGGAAGTGAGAAATATGATGTGAATTACCACCGTACACCAAAGGGAAATGTTCCTATTTAAAGTTTATTGTGTCCATTACTTCTACAGAGCATGACTGTTTCCAGCAAATACCTGTAAGAATGCCAGCCCTTTTGTATTGCCTGCAATTAGCTTATCTCCAATTATATAAACAGGTACATGATGACAGTCTTCGGTAATAGAGGTATTATGGGGAAAATAAGGGTTGCTTTACTTTGAGTATAGGTCTTAGTAGAAAACAGATTAAAGCTTATGTGGATATACAAAATAATAGATAGGCTAATACTATTGTCTGCCTCTCCTAAATTATTTTATTAGATGGAACATATTAATTATAATGAAAAAGAACCCCTGACTCTGTTGGCTTCTAATGAAAATTCCTTTGTACGATCACGGCAGGATTTCCCACCATTTTCTCTTTCTGATGAAATTAACTCCCTATGGTTGGTCACCAGGATAAGCTCATTTTAGCCAATCAGCTTGGGAGCTGCCATTTACCTCACAAAGGGAGAAAAAAGTATCTGCTGTCATAGCAACGAGTGGCTTTGCTCTGATCATCTTTGGATCCTTTAGCATAATGAAAAACACTGGCTTGCTTTTTAGATGATTAATCTTTTCCCCTGTGAACCTACTTGAATACATTAGCAAAACAAGTATGAAAAATTTGTTTATCCCAAGACAATCATTAGAAAATTACCTGCAAGAGTAATTCTCATTAGGGCAGAGTCTGTGAATAGCAGACCATATGGTGAATGAAAGAGGCAAGAAGCAATAAAATCTCAAAGCTGGCAAATGAAGCTGGCAGGACTCTCGAGGACAGAGTCTCTGCTCTTCTCCCTCTGCTTTCACTGGTCTGTTCGCCCTGGAACTCCTTCCAGCTTCCCCTCAGATGGGTGCTGCACCAGGCAGATGGCATGCGGGGGCAAGTGGGTGAAGAGCTTCACATTTGCTAGGAGCAGCCTTGCTACGTTCCCCTGAGCTGGTGCTCTGTGCAAGCCGAATGCTTCTAATGTTAGCTCAGGCACCATACGGGTGGGAAGCATTGAGGCTCCCTGCACTGAGCTGGAGGAATTAGGCAGCTCTCGTGCTCCCTCTGGCACCCGCACCGTGGGACCCTCGCAGCCATGCCCCTGCGCTCCTCCTCTTTCCTTGCATAGCGTCTGCACCTGCCCCTCTGCACCGCTGCTCTGCAGCCTGTCCACAGCCAGGTTTAAGCTCTGAGTGTCAAACCTCCAGGATTTTCAGCTGAGAGGGACCAAGGCTCAGCCCTTGCATTCCAAGCAAAGCTGTGCGCAAGGTCAGAGGAATAACAAACGGGCCTGATGGTCCGAATCCAGGAGTCATAAGCCCTGTGTAATCTTAAAGAGACGACAGCCTCTCTGTTCAGCACACCTTCCCCAGCCAAACTGCGACAGCTTTTGGATTTGTTGCCTGCTCACAAATGCCCTTTCTTCCTCTTTATCTCCTTTCAGTACTGACATCTTGTATGATTAATAGCATAGCTGTATGAGATCTAGCTATCTCAGTAGTACAGCATATGCTGATTCACCTAGGCTTGATTTTAGTTGGCTCCTAAGCACAGAAGTCCAGCTCATCAGCATAGACAGCTTTATTAACAATATTCATGACCTCAAGGTTTTATCTCACTTGGAGCCACACTCTGTAAATGATAATAAATTTTAAAATGTTCATATTGAGAAGATAGCCATGTAAATCAAAACCTTTTTTGCACATTATTAGTACCGTTAAGCAAGCTCAAAGCAGTTAATGACGGAACAGAAGAGCAGCATGCAGAATATCAAGAGTGATGCTGATCCATCTAATCAGCATGAATTAGTTTTGCATGGGAATTGCACTAAATACCTTATCGCAGTAGGCACAATGCTGTGGACTGAGTGCCAGTGTGCTCCCTTTTGCCAGGGCCTTTTCACATGTGCTGAACTTGTACATCCTTGATAGCATCTTCCATTATTTGGGCAGATAAGCAGGCTTCATGCTCAGCAGTAGAGCTTTGTCCTCTGCATCATTTCTAGAGGTGTAAGACAGTGAGGCCTCCTGGGAAGGGGAAAGCAGAAGGTGCTATCCATCCAGCCTAGAGCCTGGTTATCCTTAGGATGAACAGGAAAACCCCTGAACCCCACTGAAAAGTCTCCTCTTCTGAAATATGGGCTGAAGTCAAGAACAAAAGCCCCAGACATTTTACAGCATTTTAGCAACATTTTGCTTACTGATGGCTACTTTTGGCAAGCAAACATCCCTGGGAGAGTGACAGAACAGCAAGGGACATGATCATTGATCAACGGGACTAAAATTAATATGTTAATCCAAAGAATCAGCCTCACATACTGAATTACATGTGATGTATATTCATGTGGAAAGTCTGTTCTTTACAAGCCCGCAGGCTTAATATGCAATTGGAGGAGTGCCAAGGCAAGGGAGAGGAATATTAATTTTCTTACTACAGTCTACTTTGAAGTGCATTGGTACTGCAGCTTGAATGATGAGTCCAAACCTCAGGGCTTGATTGTTTTCCTTTTTAATGGGAAGAACTCAATGCTCTTGTCTTAATGGACTAGTCTGTCCCGTTGAACTTTATATTCTTTAGAATGAATAACTGCAGCACTGGAAGAGGTTCAATCCTTTCGGAAGAGAGGCCACAAAAGATTGCTTTCATCTTTCTCCCATTGCTGTAGAGACTAATAAAAGTCAACATTGCACAGACCAATGATGTACCCTGTGCAGTTCTCTGTGTCTTGGTGATGGTCGAGTCTCTGTGTGTGCTGGCAATAGCAGCCCTGTGCCACCTTCTCCACTGCTCTCCAAATCTTGTTTTATTTTTCTTTTTTCAACTGGGAAAAAAAGGGGAAACATGGCAGAAAAGTCGCAAGAACCCTTTAAAGAATTTTCCTGCATTGCTGGATTAACTTCTTTACTTTTACATGGCACTGTGAAAAGCCATGAAGAACAGAGGAGGCCCCAGTGTCACTGAAGCGGGTTTTCATAGGAGTCACGAGTCTTATCTCAGTCCCCACTGGAATGCCAAACCCTCCCCTACAGCAAAAGGAGGCAAATCCAACCCTCATCTCCTTCCCGCAGGAGGGACCTCTAGGATGCATGTGGATTGTATTTCTAAGCTCCTCCGCAAAGAAGGGAGAAAGAGCTTTTATTAGCTGTCCCTCTCTCAGCCCAGTGCTGTTTGATGTCTTCATAAATGATCTGGGTGATGGGATCAGGTGTACCCTGATGAAGTTTGCTGGTGACATGAAACAAGGTAAGAAGGAGTCTGTGAGCCTGGCCATTTTCAATGATCCCTTCTCACACTTCCTCAGCAATCATACTTTTTTAATAGCAGTATTGAAGATCCATTCCTGCTTATTGCCTCTGTTATCTCTTCGTGGTCCATGAGCTTGTCTTTGAACCTGCAGCAGCCTGTGGTAAGTTTCATAGGTTACATGTGAAATAACCTCCCAGATCGCCAAACTGAAGCCCCAGTCTCCAGTCTTACAAAGACAGGTGCTTTATTTCCTTGTTTTTTTGCTAAACCACCTCTGCCTTGCTGGGAAATGCTGCCTGGTCTCCTGCATCCTCCTGGGGCTCAGGCTCGCAGGGCTCGGTGGG
>JAVHNF010068457.1:10289-22695 GCA_034783455.1 Micropsitta finschii | reverse complement strand
ACCACAACTCTTTGCGTGCAGCCATCCAGCCAGTTCTTTATCCACTGAGTGGTTCATCTATCAAATGGATGTATCTCTAATTTAGAGACAAGGATGTAATACAGTTACATCTCTGCTGAGGGGTACTAGCTGCTTAAACTGAGATGGCAGATAGCTGTGTCACAGCTGAATATTTACTGTGTCCAAATTTTCCCTTTGAAGATACTTGTGTGATTAATTTGCTTTTTATCCAACTTTTAAATTAACATTATTATGAGATATGGAAGAACAAGGTTTATTATATTTCAGGCCTTCTGAAAACAAGTATCAGAAGGGTAAAGATGCAGGACTGAGTTTCCTTACCTATTTAGTGTTCTTTTAACCTTAGCTTGATTATGTCAGATCAGAAAAAGAATTAATTACTTTCACAACAAGACTATTTATTGTTTGCAAGACACAAACCTCTGCTTAGAACTGTGGGAGATTTTAAAACTAGAGTTGTACTGAAGGGAAAAATCAAAACAAAAATATCATCTTCAGAAAGGGGGCAGAAGGAAATAAATAGAGACCACTTCATGAAAACAGAAAGGCAGAGAGAAGTAACCCCTCTATGAATGTTCCCCACTCTCAAGAGCTCGTTCTGTTCCAAGTGAAACCTCTAGGTATGACAATATTGCCTCCATTGAAATAAATGGAAAAATTCCCAATGGCACCGACTGGGATGGAACTTGGTCCTGAGAAACTTCTTTAGCCTCAGCTAAAAAAGAAGTACTGTCTAGACCCTACTCAGCCAATAGCGCTTTGCCCTTCAATTCCTATGCACCTCAGAACAGGTTCCTACTTTAAATTCTTTCACTGCCATTTTCCCTGGTCTGGCCTCCTGAGAATTTTTCTCTTTGAGACCATTAAGAGCATGAATATGTTCAAAGATTTTTTTTTTTTTTAAGAGGCAAAGTAGTCTTTTCAAAACAGGGAGGGAAAAAAAGGGGGTGGAGAGAGGATGATAAAAAAAAAAAAAAAAAAAAATCCTTCCTTTTCCTAAAGAATATATTCCTACTCTACCTGGTAAAGGAGACAGCTGAGCTGGCTTTACTAATTTCTCCAAAGTGCTTGGAGATCCTCCAATGAGTTTTTACAAGAAAGCAAGTGTTACTACTGCATTATTTTGCTCTGCTTCACTAAGCAGACTTTACGACGAGATTATCAGGGAGCTCCCACAAAGTGCAAAAAGGTAACTTTAACTGAGCTGTCTGAGAGTCTGACATTAACCTTTCCAAACAGGCTTTGCTATATGTTCAGGGCAGGGGTTTATTAATTGGTTGAATGAATCAGCCAGCACACTGAGGTATTACAAATACAATCACTTATCTCTTTACATTCAGTCTGGACATCTAAGTGCCTTAACTTCTATGTTTTTACCTCCAGCAGCTTAAAAGGGGACTAGCCTACATTGCTGAGCTTGTTTTTCTCCCTGAAGCCTGCAAGCCACATCATGCCAGAATGTGGAACTCCTCTTAGATATCAAAACTTTCAGACAGCTAAGTTCCTAAAGCAAACACTACCAAAGAATATGATGGCCCACACACCTTTAGGGCACTTACATTACAGACATCAGTACATGTCAGAAAGGTTTAAGATGGGATAAAATAAACAGGTATAGAGTTATTGTCCTTAATTATCCTACGTATTTTCCCCTTTTCCATCCCCTGTGGCTTTTTTTTTTTTTTTTTTTTAAACACAGAACCAGAAAAACATGAACTATCAGTAAGTCTAGGATCACAGTTGGACAAAATCATCACAGCAAGCCTCACATCAGAGCCAACTGGGGCTTGTATGGAGACCACCCACCACAAAAGTCTGCAGACCTCACCACTGCAAACTAGACCAGTCCCTGGCTTCCTGGAGCATCCATAAATGGAAATAGCTTCAGAGCCTAACTTAGGCAGATTATCTTGTACAGACACTAGTATCACCTCCCTACATTAGCCATTATGAAGTTATGATCCAGCCATCCCTGAATGGCACATACTACAGTACAATCTCCACAGAAGGCCCTGTGGAGCCTGAATACTGCCCACAATGATTCTTAGAATATCAGACAGGTCTCCCAACACACAGACAAAAAACAATCAAAGATATTTCTACTCCTAGGCAATGGAAACATTTAATTTTAACAAATTCCATCATCCTGCACAGTAAGTACCAGAACCCTCTTTTTGGATTTCTCGAGGAAGACAGCTATAAGTATTGGATGCAATCACTATCTTGTCACCTCCCTTTTTTCTCCTCAGTTCCATTCCATTACTTCATTTCAATGCTTAATATAGAATATAAGATAAGGAGAACGTAATGACGGTTAAGAAATAGCATATATATTAACTGTTAAATAAGCCTCACAAAGCCAGTCTCCTATGACCACTGTTGCAAATGCTGGCTACACAAAGAAGTTGGATAGCTGCACCTGAAACCCTAATAAATCTATTCAAAACAATGTAATGTTTGGATCATTTTTTTCAAGCAGTCTTTAATCACTGTACAACTTTATTATTCACTAATGTGTGCCAGGTATGTGCAAAATAAATATTCTGCAGGTCTTGGATTTATGCATTGGATAAAATAAGTAAAAAATGAAAAAAAAAAAAAAAAAAGGAAAAATCAAACAAGTGTGAATTGTTCCACTGCTCAACTCAAATTCCTGGAAATTACTTTCTGATGAGTCTCACAGTGACTTTGCCTGATTGTAGCACACTCCAAACCAATGCAAATAGAAAAGAGTATCAGAACATTTTTATATAATATAGTATTTTTATTATAAAATAGAATCCTGATGAATTTTACATCTCTATTGTTCTTACACATGCTCCAATATATGTACATCATACACTCAGAATACATAATGTACACTGATATTGTGTCTTAGTGAAAGACATTTACAGGATGCAACAAAGGACCAGAAAGAAGAATCAACTGACCAAGTGTTCGTCATGATAGACAATCAAAAAATTTGTGTATCAGATATTTTTCCTGCTAACAGCACAACAAGTCATCTGCATATATGATATATTAGATGAAAAAGTACAAAAGTGCTCCAAGTTACTGATTGGATTTGCCTTACCAACATGGCCTTAAATACTCTCTGAAGTAATCATAAACTGTCCTTTCAATAGACACAAACGTTCTTTGAAACTGGGAGTAACTCACTCTCCAGTTAATTGATATGAATATATGGCTAGTTCGTTTCAAGGATATGAACTTTTTGGCTGTAAACGGGTTTTTCTCAAAGGAAAGTTGACAACAAAAGTATTAATGTAGAGATTTATTCAATAATTCAAGATTTATTCAATTAATTCAATAATTCTTCTACCTATTAGAAAGGAAGCTTCTATACTTAAGGATTTGCATCAAATTCTTCTTGTGAGTGCACAGCTATCTTATCAAGCACTCCTGGTACAGATTCTTTACCATGCAACTATGCCAAAACAATCAATAAAACTCCAGAGGCTCCTGCACTGTACTTCAACAATGTCAAGGTTTCATCCCAGATATTCATCCCTAAGATCTCATTAGTGTAACTGAAATACTTGTGGTATCTGTCAGCTTTTTTGCTACATGACAATATATGATGACAACTAAACAGTTCTCAGGAAGAGCAGAGATTTTAGCTTTCAATCTACATCTGTTGTCCAAAGAAAAATATTATCATAGATGTTTGCAGCCTGAAACCTGACATTAGAGTGGTAATGTTGAAGATTTGTTTTGGTGAGTTAACTGTGACACTGGCACGGAAGGTGAGGATATAGATTTCCTTACAATGTTTTAACAGCAACTGATGCAATCAAGTAAATAATATTGAGATTTTCTTTGGGAAAGGAAAATTCAAACAGCAGGAAGCATGAAGCACACCACTACAGGCAGGAGGTTACAGTGGAAAATTCTGCTTAAATGAATCAAACAAGAGAGCATCGAGTTCAAGAACAAGAAAAATAAATACTGCCAAAAAAAAAAAAAAAAAAAAAAAAAAACCAAACAAACAAAAAAAAAACCCACAAAAAAAGTTTTCTCTTGATTTCATCATCACTGAAGTTTCAGGCTGCTGTTCAACTTTCTGCATTTGAAAACAAAGCAACATTTCAAGAAATATTGGCATCTGTTTCTGGAATAATTTATGCAGAGATTTCTTTGAAATTTAAGTGTAGTTTCCTAAAACATGTACAGGTGTGAGGACCCCAGTCACTTCAGGATTAGCTGTTCCTCAGAAACCTTAGCAATGATATGAAATTTGAAGCTGCTCTTGAACTTTTCTACTAATTCAGTAATTACTGCTGTGCCTGAAATTGGCCTCTTTCCTGTAATTACTCAGCATGTATTTTCAATCAAAGACGTTAACACCTGAATTTAGATTCCAGTTAACACCCAAGGTGGACTTTTTGTTTAAAGCTTAATAAACTAGGGATTTTTCACAGTATAATATTCCACTAGCCCACACAGACAAATGTGCAAGTACACACTCAGATGTCTGAAGATCTGAAACAGAGCATGGTCAAGCCATGATCAACTCACCAGATTTGTGCAGTATTGCACATATCACCTGATTACACATATCGCCTGAGCTCAAGAAGCTTGCATGTGAGCACACAGGAACGTCTCTTGCTTTCTCTCCAACTACTACGAAGGCTTTTCACTGATACAATTTAAGAGAGGTGGCACTTTGCTCAGTTTCGGCACTAAGAAATACATATTTTAAAAAAATTTACACACTTGCACAACTGGAAACCACATTTTTTAAAAGTCTGTCTTCAAACTTACATGAAGGTGTGTAGCCCTCCTTAAAAAAAAGAAACAAACCAAAAAAACAAACAAACAAAACAAAACAAACAAAAAAAACCCAACAAAAAAAAACAGACAAGTAGCACATTGTTTTAACCACCTGTTTTAAAATGAGTGTCCTGATAGAGACGGACAGGGGCAGGGGCAAACAGCAGGAGAAATGAACAAGGTTGTGTTAGATATTTGATAGTAAAAAAAAAAAAAAATTAAAGAAAAAAGATAAAACAAATTATTAGCTCTTAGGATAAAGGAGTGTAATAATATACAGAGGATTGCTCTCTTCCAGCTGTCATTCTGAGCGAAATCCTGTGACCCCAGTTCTTTCCCTAAAGCATCTCCATAATGAATTCTGGACAGCTAATCTTGAAACATTTAAGGAAGCAAAACTAGCATGCGTTTTGCTTGAGGAATGACTGAATTAACAACTAACGATGGTCAAATTGCCTGTGTGTTCTCTGCTGTATGATATTGTTGCAAAAGCCTGATTACAAAGACATGTCATTGTGCTGTACAAGGCTCTTCACAGCAGCAATAAAAAAAAATATAAAAATTAAAAAAATAAATAAATAAAAAGATGTTGCTTGCAAGGCTGCCACCTTTGGCTCAGGAAATCTTTGAGTCCAAAAGTGCTAAAGCTGAAAGAATTTCTGGAGCAGCATTGCCATATGCTTGTGTTGTTCTGATGCACCTCCCCAAGCACCTTTCATTAACCACTATTAGATACAGAACACACATCTTGATAGACCTTTGCTCTAACCTGCTATGGCAGTTTTTATGTTCTCATATGTCCTCTATTGGGCTTTTTATTATTTTCCTTTAAAAGTATGTCAGTTTCCATAGAAATAATTATGCCATTGACATGTATGAGTTTAGTAATGTCCTCAAGAAACATTTATAGTCAGTTCACAAAGGGCAGTATGTCTTTATGAATATATGTGTTTATCAAAGGAACTGTTAAGACAACAAAAAAAATCTCAGGGGTTTTCAGAAGTGATAGGTAATGACCATATATTCACCTTGTCCCTTGTTTCAAGCCTACAGCAAAATCTTTTCCCTTTTGAAAATTTGGCCACAGCTGTGAGTGCTAAGCCTTTGATAACAGGATGCAAAATGCTCTGAAATGTATAAAATGTATAACCTGCTATGGGAAATGTTGTCACACACAATAAGCTCTTGGCCTCAACTCTGCTGCACAGACTATATTCCAGAAGCCTTACTGTAAACAGCTCTTATAACCCAGTGCTAGAACTCTTACTATACAAAAAGAGCTAAAGAAGTAGAAGAGGGGGGAAGAAATAAAGACATCCACATAATTATTCTTTTGACCACATAAAAAACCACAAGACAATATGATATTATACTCACTATGTTTACCAGCCCACATTTAGACACAAAAAAAAAAAAAAAAAAAAAAAAAAAGTCTTACCACAGTATAAAAATATTGTCATTTTCAACCCAGCAACCAAGACAGTCCTTTTCAGATAAACAGGAGTCTTGAGAGCCAGCCTGTGAATGCTTCTTCCTTACATGAAACAAAAAGGATGCAGGAAGAGTTATTCCTTTTATAGCCCACACTGCAGCTACAAGACCATCTCTGTATGCTGGCTGGTGGATGTGCACAGTTCACACAACTGCACAAGAGTGATGATGCAGTGGGGTCATGGCTCTGCGGAGCATTAAATGGAGAGCAGAAGCACAAGGCCATGTCAAGCTTCACCCAGGGTATGCGTGAACTGCACTGCCCCCTGCTCTGGGCTGCTTCTTAATGCAGCTGAAGCATAAGGTGAAGGGTGGCTTCAAAGGCTTATGACACTGCTAAGCTGATATCCTGATCTCAATGCACAGGGCCCAGCACTCAGTTACCCTGTCTCTTCCGTAGTCCACTATAGCTCTACAAAGAGGACGTGCAACCAAATCCACCTGTGAAAGGAAACCGGTTGATAGCTCCCTGGCTTGTAGATCCCTAGAGGAGGTCGGAATTTTTAGCAGCATTTTGAAAAGGTATAGAGAGAATTAGTGTGGAAAACCAAGGTAGCAAACAGTTCCAAGACAGCTGATGCAGTGGCGGTAGGAGATCCAATTAAAAATTGCTTTAGTATTAACTGTCAGAAAAGGATGAGATCAGTTTATGAACTAGGAGCACAGTGCAGTCAAAAGTTACAAGCCTGAGTTGTTGCCACAGAGTAGTTGAAAGGCTTTTCTTTTGAAAAGATTAAACTTCAAAGAATTGCAGAATAAGATACACAAGAAGTGGCATGTGCTTTTGCTTGATAATGTGTGATTTTCACCCACCCCCTTCCCAGCTCCATCACACTGTAAATTCTTAGCACTGAAGTTGCAACTAAGTAGCTGTTTTATAAGATAAATTCCTTGGAGTATGAAAGACTTTGACCAGAAATATAGAGCTGCATAAAATAGATGGAAAGAAATGTGAATAGCAGAAAACATTAACCAGCATAGGTCATGGTTTTGCATACTTCTTGACCAAAGGAAGTGAATACAAAGTAAGAGATCAGTGTGTGTCCGTGATGACATTTGCCTCGCAGAAAATACATGATACAACATTCAAGTCAGACTATGGTGTTGTGTAGGACCACTGCTTCTGTGGTAGTAAGGGTCTTAGTTCTCACTGAAACAAAAATGAGAGTGGGTCATGTTTCATAACTGGGGCTTACGCTCTTAGGGATAAGTAAAAGCCTGCACATGTTGCTCCCTAATGCAAGAAAGGGAAACTGAGGTTTAGCCACTGGGGACCGAACTGCAAGAGAGAAGGTAATGGGAATATTCCCTCTTGAGGCACAAGAGGCCTTGTTAGGACTTGCTTTTGTTTAAACACGTTTCTTTGGCAATAAGAGCAATTCTCTGCCCAACTCAGTGGGCTGTGGGGCCAAAGAAAACCAAAGTAAAGAAAACTACACAAGGACTTCAGTCTGTTTGGAAACTGGGGCAGGCCTTTCCCAAGACATGGCTAGTTTAAAAGCTGAAGTGTTCCCCTTTTTGTTTGTCCATATCTAATGAACTAAAGGATTTCTGTGACTTAACTCTGTAGAGAGACAGAACTTCAAAATAGGAGCTGGAAATAGGACACCTAGAAAAGAAATTATATCTCCTTTTAAGATAACTGCCACTAATAGTCTTACCATGATCAAGCCCTATATTCATGTAATAGAAGTTGCAGTGTATTTACCATACCAGGGAGCTTTAAAAGACTTGCATTTGGGTTTGTTTGACCCATCCCCCCACCCCACCCCCCTGCCCGTCACTCTGAATAGTCCTAAGATTTCTGGTTTAGGAAGTTGGGTTTTTTTTCTCTGTGGATCAAGATGCAGCAATATTTCCAAATACAGCAAATGAGACCCAAATCATGAACATATTTAAATAGTGCAGAACATTGACTGGGGCTGTAAAAAGCAACATCCTTGTACTTGTCACTAAGATCAAGCATCCATATGCAAGTCAACAGTGCTGCAATTCTAAAATCTCTCAGGGACCAAGACTGCGCTAGCTGAGCAACCCTTTCTCTCTTAGCAATTAAGTTCCTTGGGAACAATGAAATTCCCACAACAGCCAAGGAGTAACCACACAACAGGTAGTTTGGCAGCTGACACATAGCATGGAACATCTCTCCTGAAGTCAGTCTTGAGTCTATTGCAAAATTCCTCTGAACGCTTAGCTTTTCCCTGAGCAACAAGTACACTAATTTAAAAATTAATAGCAACAATTTGCTCAGTAACTTTGGGACAGGGAGGGAGCTACCTATACGGCAAGAATGAGCTTCTCATTTTACTTTTTGCGAAGGATTCATCTGCCACAATCCATGAGTGTATGGCATAAAGCCCTGAGTAAGCAAATGACTTCAAATTATCCGGTGGCAATTATGAACGAGAGAATGCACGCTGGAGGTGGAATGAAAGAAAATTAAGAGAGATTAATGTGAAATATAAGGTTATAATTAGACATGGGTATCTGTTTTCTACCTGCTTTTGCCCATGGGGAATTTGGAAAAATAAATACTCTTATTTAATAAAATTCTCAACGCCAACAGAAAAGCAGGGCAACTTTTTAAAAGAGATGACAACATATGCCAGGCCAGACAGGCTGTGTTGCAATGGGTTTACATTTCAACATGGAATGGGTTATAAGAGAACATAGCCTGCTATAGCATGTTTTGGCAAAATCAGAATAAAGAAAACTTAAAAAAAAAAAAAAAAAAAAAAAAAGAAAAGAAAAGAAAAAATAGAATCATACCAAGGGGAAACAAAATAAACAATGCAATGTGCCTGTAGTAGAAGAATCTGCAAAAATTTCCATGCGTGAAGGAATGACTGCTCCTAAGAGATGATCAAAATATTTTAAGATGAGGGGGAAAAATCATCTGGAAGATGGGAAGCAAACAAGTTGGGCATCCCTGAAGGCAGGTCTAAATGCCAGAAAGGAACAACTCATTCTGGTAGGCAAGACTGAACACTGATTTTTCTAAATGGTCCTGTTATCCTCTCACTTTGTTTGCAGTACTACTAACTACACCAGGTAAGGCAACCTCTAGGCACTCCCTGACAGATGCAATACAGTTTTAAGCATTCTTCTCAATTAAAGCTATATTTCACTCCCCTGAAAATTCCAATCCCTACTCTCCATAACTTTAAATATACTTTTTGTGCAGCTCTGAAGAAGTTGGTGGAATTTCTTTGAGAGTAAGAACTCTATTTTTTTTTTTTTAATTCAGATATATGTATAACTTTCTCTACTCAAACAATTCTCATGAGCATAACTCAGCTCTGAAGTGTTTTCAGGTTCAATAGATCTCAAAAACTCTAAAGCAAATTCCCTTCATTAATCTTCCAGAAACCTAGGTTGAGACTCTACTGAGCAAACTCTCCAAGAATAAAACATCAGTTCACATAAGCCAGATCAAAATTTGATACTGGACCACCAAATGCAACAGGGGTTTTGGAATTTATATCTGTAACTACAGTATAAAATTAATATCTTGGTCCTAGCTGGAGTAACACAAACCTGCTAGAACTGGACATTCACTGGCCTTTGTATTTCAGTCCCATTTGATATGGACCTGTGTGCTTTACATTTGTTTTTATTTTAGTAGATTGTGACACTTTATGGTCCCAGCAAAATATCTTGGGTGCAGATGGCTTGTCGCCTCTTTGAAAGAATAGAAGTTTACTGCCTGCCTGCAAAGGCTTCTCTTTCTACCCCTAAGCATCAGCACCTACTCCTAAGGCTCAAGTATCCATTCCCCCAAAAAAAAAGAATACTCTTTATTCATCAGAATACAACACAGTGAAGTCACACATAGACATCAGCTCTGTAAAATAGCATGTCTATGACATCTATGCAGCCTATTTTCCTGCACTGGGCCTGTCGCTTCAAAAGCATTTTCTGCAACTAGATCAAAGCCCCTGCGAAATTTCTGGTCCTTATGCTCCCTTCATATTTTTTCTACCAAACCAGAGATGCATCACTTCATACACACGTTCACCTCTTTGCTTCTCCTCTTTTGCCTGCCCTTTTCTCTCTGAATAATTTTCTCCAACTTAGGTGGCCTGGCAGCTGGAAACAACATTATGTGCTACAAGTGTCCAAGATTTAACATCTAAGGAAGACATTCATCTCCCTACAACAAAAAAAGTCAGCTTGAGAGGTTTCAGCTCCTACCAATTCCTTTCTGCCCTTTCCACCACCTACACCAACAGAAATATTTGTGGGGCTGCAGTGTTTGCAGCTGTACCACAGCCCTGAGCAGTTGCGATGTGCTGACTTTTAGGCGTTGATGAGCAGGCAGTAGCAATGGGGTTCAGAACTCCTTGAGCAAACATTGTTACCAAAGGCAACATGATGTAAAACTGGACTAACTGCCTGCCAGCAGGCCTTTCACTGAGTTGAGTAAGAATGTCAGGATCTGGCCAGGTGTCAGGGCTGTAAGCATAAAGAGGTTTTCTTTAATAGTGCTGTTTCTAAGAAATAAACAATTGTCTGTCACTTATTACTGCACACAGGTCCCCCATCTCTCTGAAATGCTGAAAAACAGCATCTTACAAACAAGCAAAATAAGTTATTAAGCAATTGGAAAATGATTATACAATTATGTTCTGTTCAGGTACCATTAGTCACAAGGAAGATGGAATATATCCAAGCTTTAAAAGTGAATTACTCATAGAAAATTATGTCTGCTGAGAGCCACTTCTCCTTTAGGGTTCAATATCTATAGTGCAAGATTTTCAGAGGAGGAGATGAAGAAGGGTATTATGCTAAAGCATAAGTACAGGAGCCAGGTTTGGGTTCTGTTCCAGCCAGCAGTGGTGAGCAAGTTGCAACTGGCATTAAGTCTGAACTGGTATAGACAGTCACAAACTCATTGATGCTAGCAAAGCTAAGTAGATTTGCAGCAATGCGGAAACCAGGTCCTGCCTCCTGTTAGAGTAGGTGTGCAGGAACTAAAGTCAGTCATACAGCTTACATGTTCCAAGTCCAGTAGTCCCACCATAGTAATAGTCTGTCACACAAATGGGATATGTTCATTTTAAACTAAACCAAAGCTCTCTTCTGCCAAGACTACTCCTGATGGACTATTTCCATGCCAAGCTCTGTAACGTCCATACGCTCCATGTCCTTAGTAAGATGAGAGTGGTTTTGAATACACTTTTAGGTCTCTGTGGGCTGCTTTTGGACTCTCTATATTATAGCAAATTTTTTATATTATAGCAAATTTTTTATATTATTTCTGATGCAGATTAAATTGCAATTGAAGTTCTCTGGTTATCTTTGCTGCTTCTACGCTCCAAACATGCTTCAAGTTCATTCTTGTGTCAGCATTAAACATTTCACACAGGTGTGGCCTCAGCAGAGCTGATAATAATTACGCACTTTCCCTGACCTTTTGCTCAGCCTTCCTGTAAACTGGCACAATATCTCCCTCTTCCCCAGCTTCCCCCCCCACCCAAAAAAAAAAGAAAAAAAAAAGATTCATTTTGTAATATAATACACAGCCTTAAAGTGTGTTGGGGCTGCTGTGCTTCATTGTGTCTCTTGGAATGCTTTTTACTGCTACTTTAATGCAGTCAATGAAGGGATGTAATACAGGACAGGTAACAGACAAGATTACAGATTATGTCTTCTTGTCCTTAGCTAAAACTAAGTGTTATAACAACAAACATCATCTCTCCCCTTCCCCAACAAAGAAAAAAAAAAATGAAAAAAATATTAGGACATTTCGGTTGTAGGTAGCATACGAATGGACAGGGTTAGTAAACAAAACTAAAACCCTGCAGTTGATCCAGTACAAGTTTAATCATTGTACCCATCCAGAGCTTACTTGGATTTCATTCTTTCACTTCCTCAAGAAGCAAGCACCAACTTACAGCAAGTACATTCTTTTCTCAGCTACTGTCTCCTCAGTTTGTTTCACTGAACACTTCAGGATATGAATTCCATCTTCAGACCTACCTTGTGCTTGTAATACTATGCAACTATATCATTTCTAGTTACAGAGAAATCTAGGTTTAAACCTTGAGTCTAAGTTCCCCTGGCTGGTGAAGAAAGACAAGATCTGGATCTGTCATACTATTTTGCAACATTGCTCACT
>JAVHNF010068457.1:0-10189 GCA_034783455.1 Micropsitta finschii | reverse complement strand
ATATGCTTGGCAAATTAGCAGTACTCACCAGCAGAAGAAAGTTTCTCAGAAACGAAGCCACCCAGGCTCTTGGCTGGCTCCACCTCTTGTCCACCCACTCCCTGCCTCTGGTGCCAATGCAGTTGCATGGATGGGTGCAGCCAGTGCACCTCCTCTACCACTCCCACTGCAGATTTCCAGCAGAAGGGGTAGCACTAACTGAGCTTGCTCTGACTTGTTCTTGAGAAGGACAGCAGTGAAACCTGTAGCCAATACCTTAATAATGGCAGCAAAGTTAAACAAGCAGCTTCTTTCTCCTTGCCTAACTTGCTGATACATCCTCACAGAAACACACTAGCATTTGTTAAATAATATTCCCTGTATATTAGGGAATATATTAGGAAATATACAGGGAATATATTGTATATATACTTAATTGTATTTCTACAATTAAAGTATTTAAATTCAGGGCTTCCTTCTGCAGGCTCTGGGCCAGTACAAATCCACAGAGCTCCATCAGTTTCATTCAGTCAACATCTGCCCAACACATCAATCCTTGTCCAGTATCAATCCACAGAAAAGTGCCATGAACTTCCACGGCTTTCTGCCAAATCCCATCAGCTGAGAAACAGTCCTGATGAGCACAGTGTTTTCAGTGATGATTCACCCTTGTCAACATCACCATTCGTCAGAATATTTTCCAACTTTCAATTTTCCAAGAACCAAGTTTAACATGGTTTAGAAGCTCTTTAGTAAACATGTATTTAAAAAACCTGTTTTGGGGCAGGGGGATAAAAGAGGCCCACGGCAAGTGAGAACTGAAGTGTTCTGCAAATTTTTTTTTATACCTTATATAATCTTTCCCCGCAGAACGTCAGAGGTTCACATTAAATACCATAAATCAGACCACCTGGGGCTCCCCTATGATTATTGCAGCTGCATGCTGCAATCTCCAGTAGAAGAAACATTCCCTTTTATTGTAAAAAAGTAATAGGGCATAGCCCATGTCTGCCAGAAAAATGCACAAATCAAAAGCAGGCCGTGCACAAAATCAGCTTCTGATGTGTTCATTTGCTCTGGATATATGTGGCAAGCTGACAGCCAGAATCACTTTGTCCTCATTGATCACTGATGCTTTTGCCAGCAAGGTGAGGAGTATGTGGAACAGCCAATTCTAAAGAAACATCAGTTCAATGGAAAATAAAACTGAGACATTTTATTTTTGTATCTTCTCCTTAGTGAATTTCAGCAATTGGGAAAGGCACTGGACTCTCAGCGCTGAAAACTGAAGCTCTCACTCAAGAGCATGCACAGTTCAGGAAGTGGTGCTACAGCCGCCACCACAGTTGTGTCTGCTCCTGCAAGAAGTTCCCATGGGTCAGCAGCAAGTCACCCATAGGCCCAGGCAATCTGTGACTTCTGCCTTGTTCCTAAGCCCTGTTATCATTACCAGAGATGTTTTGCACATTTGTGTTTATCATCTCTGGCAGTCAGCAGCTGACCTCAGAATATTTGCCCAAGAAAAGCAATGGAAAGAAAAAAAAAGTAGCAAATTTTTCCCAGTAATATAATGGCAAACTTCCTTCACTCCTGCCTTAGTCCTGAACGTACCTATCATTATTGATGGGGGGAGAAATCTGTCTTATGAGAACTTGTGACAATTTCTCGTAGTAGAGATGTTTTGGACAGCTTACCTCAAACATCAACTTTGACACCTGCATTACACAGAAAGTCAGAGGTGAGTGGAGGCTTGACATATCCTTACAAAATCTTTGGTATCCTAAGTTATTTTCTGGTTATTTGGTTTGGTTATTTCACTTTAAGATAATTATTTTTTAATTTAGTCTTTTCCTAAGAAGCTGACAGCTTGGTGGGGGAAGTCATATTTGATAGCCAGGAAAAATAAAACAGGCAGGAGTCTCCCTCTATTGTGGCTCATTTATAGTAGTCAGGTAGCAGCAAAGTAGAAACAAACCTGAAGAAGAAAACCTAAGTCAATGGATATTTTTCAGGCAGCACTAAAGCTGTCAAAGAAGCCTTTTGCTCTGCCTGACAGGTAGGAAGTATATCTGGAAGCCTACCAAAGGAGAAAAGGTTATGGTTTGAGCACGCTGTGCTCTGTTATTCTCACAGCAAAGAATAGATGTCTGGGACTATGACAGTTAAGTAAAGCATAAATCAGTTAAGTAAATCAGCTGTAAGGCCATTTTTTTCTTATTTACAGCAGAAGCCAGGTAGGCTTTTTACAGAGCTTACTACACTGGAACCCAAAAGGTGATCTCAAGCTACCTGCAGACATGTTTTCCTATTCTCTGGCTTAGAACAGCACAGTCAGGGCTTCATTAGGAAGCCTACAGGAATTACTGTTATCCCAGAATGCGAGAAGCAGGACTTGCAAATCACCTCAGCATTCAAGCTGTCTTTTATATTTTTATATATATATATATATAAAAATAATAATTAAAAAAAAAAACCCACACATACAAAACAACTAAAAACCAAGCCAAACAAACAAAAAAAAAATAAAACCCAAAACCAATAAAACACACCACCACATTTTCTCCCCAAGAGAATCAGTTACCAGAATAAACATCCTGCCTTCCAGCCTATCACCCTGTTTGACAGTATCTGTCAAAGATAAAAATCTTTCAGTGAATTAAAGGAAGGGAAAGGCCAATCCCTCCTAGTTACAGTGCTGTGAGTGCAGAGACATGACACCTGACCCGAACTGACCGAAGAGGTATTCCATACCACAGCATGTCATGCCCAGCATGTAATTGAGAGTTACCTGGAAGGGCTGGTTCACTGCTGAGTGGGGCAAGGTATCAGTCGACGGGTGGTGAGGTGTTGTATTCTCTTCCCTCATTATTTCCCTTATCATTATTATTATTGGTGGCAGCAGCAGTGGTTTGTGTTATACTTTAGTTACTAAACTGTTCTTATATCAACCCGTGGGAGTTACATTCTTTTGATTCTCCTCCCCATCCCTCCAGGAGCAGAGGGAGAAATGGGGGGGAGTGAGTGAACAAGCTGTGTGGCTGGGTTTAAACCACGTCATTTTCAGTTTCTCAATGACCAAGTTGAAATAAGCAGCATGATCCTTAAAACATATTTCCATTTGCTTCAGTTGGATTAGAAGTTTACATATGTATTTCTAACATTAGATCCTCAATAGGCATATTTTTCAGAAAAACATAATTTACTATGCATATCTGAGTATATATTAAGCCCTAATTAACTTTCTGTAAATTACTTTTTAGAAACATCTTACACCCTCACAATGTAGTGTTTTCCAGTTTCCATTCCACCAAAAGATGAGACACACAGAAAATTAGGCTTAAAATATAATGGAGAAGACAAAAATCAAGTCTCTTCTATATTAAAATTTGTACATCATTGGTTTAGCTGAAATTCATACATACACCACAACACAGGTCTTGCATTTCACCTGTACCCTAGGGACCTATTCATTTCAGTGGCATATCAAGGGACCATTCATTTCAAACCTTCTTTTAGGTGCATACCATCCACATCATTTCTTAGGACAGTATTTTGCACAGCAGGCAGAAAGGATGGCACAGCAGGCAGAAAGGATGCTCCTCATGTATGCAAGTTCATCCATATCTTTGGGGCTCCTCTAATACTCACCCATTCACAAAAAGTAAATCAGAGAGAGAAGCAGGATTTAACTCTGAATAGCTTTGCTTTTGCTGATATAACTTCGACCCTTGATGATAGTTAATGTCAGGGTTTTTTTGCATTCAATTAATTTAATGGTCCAGAATTTTAATTTGCATTTCATTTAACATTTCGGATTTTTAATTTGCCAGATATTGTTTATCAAGTATTCATTTCAGCGCCTTTCACTGTATATACAGTGCATACTCCTCAGTAATTAGTGCGCAGTAAATTAATTCTCTCCTTGTTCCTTCATCAGATATTGGATTAAGAAACTTCCACTGTACCAACATAGAGAGCTAGATTAGGAATTTCCCATCCATAATACCTTTGTTTAATATTTGTCTTGTGTATGTTATGCTGCCTTAATGCTTTACACGATAAGAAATGTTATAGTTAGAAGCAGAAACCTCCAATTAATTTGAGTCACATATTTTTTGAAATTATTAGACTAATATTAAATATGCTCACGTAATTCTAAAGTCTTTACTCCTTTAGGCAGCCCTACATTGAACTTAGAAAAATAATAGCTATTCTGTTTATATAAAGGGCATTTAAAATACCTGATGATTTTTCATCAACTGCCATGAGTGTTAAATCAGATCCAAAGTAAACACCTTGGTATAGATAGGTCTTCTGCATCATGTCAATATGGGCCAATGACCATCAATGGTGTCCTTTTACAAATCCAGGGAAAGTAACACACAAACTCAGTAGAAGGGCATTGCCACCACAGTCCACTGCATGTTTCGCAAACATTTCACAGTTCATTTCACCTTTTCCACATCCACTAAGATGCACAGCATACAATTGTTCTCTAGATCAATCCAGACTCAGTGAACATCTTTGCTTAGTGATTAAGGTTTTTCTTTGCAAACTACGTTCATCTTTATCTGAAATAACCCTGCAAAACTTGCCCACCTGCACAGTTTTGACATAGCAGTCCAACTATATATAGTCCAAATATATATATATATTTCATGAGGGATATTTTTGTCTATACAGATGAAATTTTAATAAGTTGTGTTTGGAGGGTTTTATGCTTTAAGAGTCTACAAATTTATGGATACAATGTTTTCCTTCAGTGATAGAAACAGGTAACACAGGTGATGTGTGACAGGTAGAAGGAAACATTGGTCCCTCCTGAAGCTGTGCCAAAATGTCTTAGGTCACATCGAGCAGCAGTGCAGGCACACAGAGTGTTTGAGTCTAGTGTGGAAAAGCCCCAGTGGGGAATAGAGAAGATATGGAGAGAGGATTTGGGGTTGAAGAGATCTGGAGGATGGTTTTGAACCAACTCACTGCTGAGGAGTATGAACCAGAGACCACCTAGCACCAAAATTACCTACAGCCATGTGGGGAGCTCACAAACTTCCACCTTGCTTTTCTACTTGAGCCACCAAAACATAACGGGTTACACCTGGAAAATGGTAGCAAAGGATAGTGGCTACTTTTTTTCCCCACTGACATCAAACACAGGACATAGAGTTGTACTGAAGAGTCTGCAACAAGGCACAGGAAAAAGATCACTAAAAATTTTGGGAAAACTAATAATGAAGACAGAAATTTGCCTTTCTTCCCACCCAAAGCAATAAGAACTTTCATTCCACAATTACCACATTTTTATTTAAAGACTACAAAATTGCTAATACACATGTGTTTTATGGGCAAGTCTCAAGTTTATAGTGCAGCTGGTGTTTAATCAACCAGATCAATGTCCTCCCAGTCTCCATTCCCTTCCATAAAGGTGTATAGTAGTTACAAGGAATAAAAATGAGCCTGAAGAGCAGGTCACACATTCCCAGAGGTTACTGCAACCTCATCTGGGTTTTATAAGAACTTAGAAAACTTCAAATTTTGACACACTACATATTTGTAACCACAGTAGGTTTAGTCCCTATTATTTCTAGAAGAAGGCTGTCTTGCAAACTCTTGGTTAAGTTTGCTTAGGGCCACATAGCCTCATTTGGTTTTGTCAGCTTTTCATTTATTCAGGACATGGTGCTGCCCAGTCCGGTATGTAACCATTTTATTCCCTTTAGTACAGGCAGTACAGTAATGACTCAAAATAGAAGTTTATCAGAACAACTTTCCTGCTTACTCTGGATCTATCAGACAGTGAAAATCAACTTTGGAACACATTGTTATTCACATTAGCTAAGGCTTGTCTACTGGCAGACTTGCCTAAGAATTGAAAGAGCTTGGTTTAGCTCTTTGCTCTGCACACCTTCCATGAGTTGCTAAGCCTTTCTATAACCCAGTTTTCCAAGGGGAATGAGGAAGATAGCATCCATTACCTTGAATGGTTTGTACATAGGTGATATTACAGCTGACAAGAGTATGGGATACTCTGGGGTGGGCTATGAGTTTCTACCAACACTTGAGGTGTAAGAACAGCACTGCTGCTTTCAAGTGTGATAACAGACACAGAGGTCTCCCGGTTCCCCTACTATTTATGCATTACCAAACACAGTCAACAACATCCTCCATTGCATGGAAGCATAGGGCAGCATGGAAGCATAGGGCAGAGCAGCTGCGCACCACGTCTCTGCTGGGTAGGAGAGACTTTCTAAGACAATCTATATTATACGAATCAAATCAAGGCTTGACCCTAGCATGCTGACAGGGAGAACTGCAGCATGCCGTACTCATGCTGTCATGAGTGTGCTCACTTCATCTTTCTGGTTACACAGGAAGAGTGTTCAGTGCACTGTTTAAGCAGCTATTGCAAACACGCCCTTAATTCTTCAGGAGCAGAAATACTGCGACATCTTGGGAGAAGCATTCACACCTGAGGGTTAACATAACTTATAGAACCAAAGATTACCCAAAAGCATCAGAAACATTCCAATATTGTTTCCCAGCCTCCACCTGCCACCACCTAATGTACTAAAACTAATCTCTCCTCATAGCAAACTCTCCTTCAGCATACTAGGCCTGGGAAGCTGAAGAATATCCACATAAGATGAACATGATAACCCTGAATTCTACAGCAAAGTTCCCTTTGACTCCCATGGCATGAAAACAAGGACAATCTGACACAAACTGATCTGGGTTTTAAAGAAAGAATGCAAGAGAAAAAAATAAGCAGATTCTGAAGAGCAAGGCAAGTGCTGTGTTTGTAACAGCTTGACAGATCTCTAAGGCTGTGACAAGTTGATAGCAGTATTTCTTCTCCTATTTGAGACCATCAGTTCAAACAAACACACAAAACCCAATAATAATACAAAAGTGCAAAGTAACACAAAGACCTTATATGTCATATTTCTCCTCTGGCTGCAACATGTTTTGTCTTATTATAAGAGATAATTGTTTTATTTTATCTAGAAAGTTTAGGCTTTTTTTTTTTTTTAATATAAACTGTTTAGTTTATTCCTTAAATAGCCTATCAGGATAAAGGGTCACTGAGTATGCCAAAGGAAAGTATATCTTTTGAATTAAAGGATCGAAAACTCAGTCAGGCAGAATACTGGTTGCTCTCGAGAACATTATGGGAACTAATGAAAGAACCCCATTTCCTGCCTTATACAATTAAGTAATCAGCTGCCTTTGGTTACCCCTAACAACTTACACAGACAAGAGGATTACTAAGCAAACAGACTGCAGCATTTCAGAATACACAGTCAACAGGAATGCTGAAATGACATGCATTCCCAGGGGAGTCACTACCTTTTCAATTTTAAGAGAAGGAAGTGGGATTATTGAAAATTTAGGACTTGGCAGACCTTAACAGAAGTGCTTTGTCTGATGTAATGGGCACTATCAAAACTAAGTACAAAAATAACCCTTGCCATCTGAAGAATATTTCCCTTACTACCTATCCTCTAAAACGGTGAATTCCTAATCTGGTTCAAATTAAGGGATGCTTAAATACAATATAAAACTATTGCATTGTGGCATACTGCAGTGAAAAAGAATAATGTTATAAAAACACTCTAACTTCAACTGTGAGTAACTTTTACTTTGAATAGTAAGGATTTTTTAAAAATTTCTTCAGTGACTTAGTTTGCACAAGTACAAAATAAGTGGTGAACAGTCTCCCCGACTCCTTCCATAGGCACGTGTTGGGGACAGGGTTTTCAAGGCTTCTGAGTGGTCACTTAGAGACTTATGACTTGGCTGAAGCGGTGCTAAGAAGTTTTGGGAACCCACTCCTAAACCAACACCATGATGAGCAGAGAAATAAACTCTATAGCGTTAATTTTCTCACAGCAGGGAAGTAATATTTGCGGTTCCTTTCTCTTTATGTTAATAGATGTTGCAGTTCTCTTTTCAGCTAATTGGTACTGGGAGTACAATGGGTGCAGGGCTGGGAGTGGTGTAACAACACCAGAGGTACTTTCTTGAGCACTCTGCAGCCTTCTGGAGAGGGTGAGAGGAACTGCCATTTCCCATGAGGTCACTTGGAAGTGTCAAAAATTTGAAAGTGTGTCAGTGAAAAGAGGTAACAAAGATATTTAAAATTTTATGAGAAAGAAAAGATAATGGGAGAAAGAACATGAGCAATAGTCTTGTTCTAGACTGACTGAATGCCCAAAGTAAAGAAAAATTAAAATGCTACACTGCTCATTCAAAACCTCCGGAATGCTGGAAGTGCTGAATGGAATAGTGCTTCAGAAATAAGGTAAACGTTCACTCTGACTTACTATTATCTGGTGAGGCAATAGAGGCATATTAAGTAAACAGCTATGCAATGTTGAAAATACTTCCAAAAGAGAAAATTCACAGATGAAAGATAACACAGAAAGGGGGGCAGAAATCTTGTACTTAACAGACATGGAAAATGAGATCTATAGTAAAAATGCATTTTCTCTCACTTTCTAACAATGTGAACTCTCCTGCACCATATGGCTCCACTGTCCCCATCACAGGGTAATCTAATTGTTGGGGAAACATTTGCTAACAACGGCACCTGTCTGCTGTTTGGTGTTTAACTTTCCCTTCCTACTTCCACAGCCTCAGGTTGACAAGGTTCAGGAATATATGCAGAGTTGCTCATGGACGCAGTAATAAGCTTACTTGGCCAATGGTTTCAAATTCAATAAATGGCATGGCTATGATTATTCAACTGACAAGGTGCCCTAAAATGCCATAATTTTCCATTTCATTTACCATCTCATTCTGGACATATCCAATACTGGCCTCAAAATTTCTGGTTATTTAACTTGTCCTCCTTCCCCAGTGTCCTGAGGTATCCAGTTCTGGGCAATGTGCAACTGTGTCCTATTGGGCAGATGGAATTTATAAAGATGATTAGTCATTCTGACATCAGAGGTGGCATTAACTACTAAAATACAATCACAAATCTTTCAGTTGTGCTGGTGGGTTGGATTTAGAGACATCCTTTCCCAATTCCAGCCAAAGGTACTAAAAATGCCACTAAAAAAATATCCTTCCCTGCAGTCCAACATGTAAGATCAGTCACATTTTCTAAACTGAAGAGAACCAGGAGGTCAAACATCATAAGGCACTACACCACTGCTTCTCAACTCAGACCCAAATCCCAAACCAGCCTCAATCTTGTGATCAGGCAGATCAGACTAGAGCCCCATCTACCCAGTGAGCTAACCATAGCTACCACCTGCTTGGCTTGGACTACAACAAGCTTGTTGGTACAACAAATGTGTTCCTTGACTTTTATTAAATGCAATTTGAGATATAACATCACATGGCCATCATGTTGCTTTTAGTACACACTGCTGACTGATATTTTCCTGCACAACATTAGATACCTGACACTTGGCAAAGTGTAGTTCCTTCCATCTCTAGACACATTTTTGTCTTGTCAGCCAGAATTTTCCTATTCCACACTGCTTCCCCTCAAACATCCTAAAAGATGAGCTGTGGAGCCAGCAGCTGGGATTCACGTGATCAGATTCGGACCCCCAGACATAATTTAGAGAGAGAGATTTTATTACTGTTCAGACACATACAGGTTTTAATTTCAACAGAAAATGCTGGGGATTCTTTGTTTTCCTAGGAAACTTTCCGTAATCTGTTCCCTACTCAACATTATTCTCTGCTTTCCCAAAACTGGAGGCAGGTTTAGCTCAAAGAGGCAGTAAAACCTGGAACAGCAGACTTAGATCACAATCCAGATAAGGGCTAACTCAGCAGAGCAACAACTATGTAAACTGAGATGCCTTAAAGCAGGTGAGTGGTTTATTTGTATTGCTCCACTGTTCTTGCAGGTGGAGCAAAACAGCTCAGGGCAAAAGACAGGGGACATTCTGTTACATCATTTCTGCCACATTGAGCCAGATCTCTGCTAACTCTCTGTGCATCTCTCTAACTACTGTTATGAGGCAGAACAGGTTAGCACACAGCTGAGGCTGCACTCACTACAGGTACTGTGCCAGATCCCAAGGGAGATTCATCTCCAATGGGCTTTAAGAAGGAACACTGAACTATGACAGTGGAAAGGCAGCAAGGACTCTTCCCTATTCCAGCCAGGAGGGCTCAAAAAAAAAAAAAAAAAGAAAAAAAAAAACAAAAATTCCAAAACAAACACCACCACCGGGTTTCAGAACCA
>JAVHNF010068453.1:0-10551 GCA_034783455.1 Micropsitta finschii | reverse complement strand
GATCAGTTATGGTGTTTCTTTCACAGGAGTATTTCCACAGATCTCCTCTGCCAGGATCAGAGGGCAGCAGGACTGTTTGATGTCCAGCTTTAAGCTGCCTCACTCAAATTACTCACCCTAGGTTCTTTTTTATTGCACACCTATAAGTGGCTGTTTGATCTTAAACTATTTTTCTTCTCAATCTTAAACTATTTTTCTTCTCAATTTATTTTTTAAACCATTTTTTTGTGTGTGTTACTTTGAAATTTTGGCTGCATTGTGTGCTTCCTTCTTTGGCTGTTGCCTTCACAAATGTCACAGGAAAATGGAGTTTTCATTATCATGCACTGACTCAAAGGATACAGGGCCTTTGCTGCTCGATAAAACATGCTCTATCTTGAAATCTGTGTGATTCTCCTTTGGAAGTATTAATGTTGTGGGTTGTGGAGCTTAGTTTAGGTTTTTGGTTTTGTTTTTTTTTTGAGGGGTTGTTAATATTTCAGACGTTTTTAGTTTAACGAGTGTTGGACATTTTATTTTTCTTACCTTCTTTTCCCATGACCTGTTTTTTTGTGGTCTTTTTCCTTTCAGATATTTATATCCCCAATCAGGAAAGCATCAAAGTCCATGTGTTCATCCCTTTCTGCTCTGGAGGGTTCCTAAATATACAAGGCTAGTGCCTAGTTCCTGCTGAGGTCTCAGCAACCTACTGACATGTTTAAGCTTTTATTTTTGTGTATTCTTAAACCACAACTTCCATTTAATGTTTCTGAGTGAACTCTCATTAATAGATTGTTTTATTTGGGAGATGAAATCACATAACCTTTGGTGGATGACAAAGGGGCATTATAAATGACTGGTGAGATCTGAAACTCTGCTTTATTGGCTTCTGCCAGTACAAAGTAAATGTAACAGCCAAGCCCTGATCACACAGCCAGGTGCCTGGGATGGAGGGCAAGTGGCAAAGCACAGTTCACATCTATGCAGCTCACATCTTCTATGCACCAAAGAAGGATGCTCCTGTCCCTAGTGCTTATTGTGGTCATCCCCGGCATACTGCAATTCCTAGAACACTGATGGGAAATTGCCTCTGGGAAGACTGGCTGAGTTGGGTCCTGTTATTACATCCGTATTGAACAAGGACTTGCAAGGGTGGTGGAGGAACCTCCGAGTAGAAGTATTTAGTACCCACTTTGGAGGAAAGGTTGGATTCTGGATCCTGAGGTAGGTTGTTCCACCTTCCATACAAGACATTTGTAGTTTTAAGAGATCTTTAAAAAATACAGCTCTAAATTTTGTAGCTTTTTAACTGTGTTAAAGTATTATTACATTAATAAATACTGAACTCACACTGAGCAAAATCTAATTAAAAGCATTAGCATTTTGTATAAGCATTATAAGAAAGAGATGAATGAAAATAAATTTACAATCACTGTGTTCCCATGCTAGTTTCATAGTCCCATTCATCTTGGTATTGCCTTCTTAGTCAATATTCCAGCATAAATAAAAGCCTCTGCAGTTTGACTAAACTTGCTTGGCCCACCGTGTCTGAGGCAAGACTATGGTAGTGCAAAGGAAGCAGACATGCTACTGCTTGTCTGCAGACAGATAAGGCTTGTGTTGTGCAAAAGGAAGCAAATAACAACTTGCTTCTGAGTGTAAACTGGAGCAGCTGTGGACTGCAGCAGCCCTCTATCCAGTTTAACTGGTTACATACAGTGGGTCCATGTGGCATGGTCCATTCAGCATGAAATCCCATGCCTGATTTTCTTACTAGGCTTTAGGATATAGTGTCTGGGAGCTGAGGGGAAGATGAGGGAGGTTCCAGAAGCAAAGCTGGAAGTACATCAGGTAAAACAGAAGTGAGATGGAGATTTTAGCTTTCAACTTTTGAGCGCTATTTAACATTAGAGTTCAAGACAACTGTGCCATGATTCAACGGACTGTCCTGGCTGCTTCAGCCAGGGGTGAGGGTGCCATCCTGAACAGTGGGGCTTTGCAGAAGCAGGGCTGAAGAGTGGAGCTGCAGGGGGAGGGAGGGATAACCTGCATGGGGAGAAAGAGAGGGGCTTGGCTGTGATGTTGCTACCAGTATCCCCTATTCCCTGTGCTTCATCAGTAAATCTCATGTATCTGAAGGTATGGATGTTGTCCAAGTGGTATAAATGCTTGGCTTTCAGTGTGTGAATAAACATGGAGAAGACAGCTAACAAGCCGGGGAAAGGCAAGGTTTGGAGGTGGCTCCGGAGAGTGTGGAGTTGCACAGTGACACTGGCCTTATCCTGTCCCCTGACAAAGCCATTTGTTCTTTTGTGCCTGACAGCTATGACCCAGGATGCTGCTGAATGGTGGCTCTGAAAGGTCCTTTTCTTTGTACATCGTGTTTATCAGTAAGAAATGAGGGTGTTCATCACTTGGTAAGTATACTGATCCTGGAATCATTTGGGTAATCATATTGACACCACCGCCTGATGGGGGAAAATGGGAATAAATGTCACACATTTTATTTTAAATCTGAACTGCTAAATGACATTTAATGTTCTGGGCTTTTTGCCCAGTAGGATGCAAAAATGACTGTTTATATCCTGCCTCTTTAAAGTCATTGAAATCTTTTGAGAGGATCTGGATGGGTACCTGGAGGAAGGCTGCATGTCTTGATAAGCACTCTCCTCCTACCATGATGTAACAACAGCAGCTTTGCCTCCCTTTGGAGGGGATGGCATTTCTATGCTTGCCAGCTCTTTACTTTTGCTTTTGCTACTGCCACCTGTGCAGTGGGAGTGTTCAAGGAGCAGGAGACATGTAAGACATTGGTACCATCTCTCTGTGGGCTGCGGAATAGAGCAGAGCATGACGAAATGCTCTGGGCCACGGAGGGCTGGGAGCAAAGAGCCGGCACACATGGTCTGCAAGTCAGCAGAGTGAGAACTGAGGTGTCCTCTCACTGCAACTTCTGCTTAGCATCTCATCTGTCAGGACTGACTCTGAAATACCTTGCAGTGGGAAGACAGAGCCTAGCCACAGATGCCTGCTGGGTGTTAGCAAATGGGTGCTCCTTCCAGGGAGCGACTTTTGAAAGCTGCTTTTCCGCCTACCCCATTGATCCAGTTTTGCTCCACTGACCAGTGAGGCATCAGGACGAGAAGCAGGAGAAGCAAGGAGAAAATGCAGACACCTTTTTCTACAGGCAGTAATTTAGTGCATGAAAAACCAACTGATAATTCCTTCCCTCTGGCACCAGGGAAAGCATCTCTCACGATCCTCTCCCCAACTTCCCCTACCTAAAACCTTTTCTCTTTATCTGAACTATTTTAAACGGCACATATTTAACCAAGTCTTGTTAATGTCTGAGCCGGAACTAGGGCAGGGAGTTTTCCAGAAAAAAGTGGGAAACCCTTTCTAACATGATTATTGCTTGTGTGAAGTGTGAGCTCTCTGGGAGAGGGAGAAGGCAGGAGGGCATGAACAGCAGCAATGTGGTCTTTAGCAGGTGTTGGGGAGAGCAGAGTCTAATGAGAGTCATAGAAACACTTGAAAGGTTTTTAACTCCAATGCAGGATTTTCAGGAGCTGTTGATAGGAAACAGTAGTGACCCAACTGACGGTTAAAGAGATGAAAGGAAGCCCTTCAGATTAAATAAGATTTAGGAAATAAAAGGATTAGTGCTAGACAAAAACTAGATTTAGGGGTTTATTTAACCAGTGCAGTGTGGCATGATGGGATGTGGGGCATCAGAAAGGAGATGAAAGACAAAATAAAAGGACAAATGCGGGAGGTAGTAGGGAGACAAGGAATCAGCACAACATCTCCAAAACCCCTTCACAAATCTTCTTATAATTGAAAATGGCACAAAAAAAAAAAAAAAAAGGAGAGTAGTTTTCATTAGCAACTCTGGCTTCTTTACATAGTAACAAGAAGTGTTACAATGACCAGAAATCTTCTGTGATGGGGGTGTCAGCTAAAATCCCTGCCACAGGAGAGGAGAGCCCGTGTTGTCAGTCTAATTGCACTTACAGATTAGATGTCTGATGAGGTAAGATCAGATATATATAGAATTATCACTCTATTAGATTCATAATTGTGCTCTGAAGTAGGGGCTGATGGAGGGACCATTCTCATTTAAGAGATCTCCATTCTGAAGTCTGTAATGATGTTGATGGCAACCATAAATATTAGGGGTATGACTGGTGGGGCCATGAGTATAGAACTCCTCCAGGCAGCATCTCTTGCAGGAACATTTCATCTTGTAGCTGAAAACCCAGGACTGATAGGCTTCCAGTGCTCAACATCTCAGCTTCTGGATGAATCATCTATAGGTGATCATTTGTACCATAAGGGAAGTATAGAAAAATAGGATATGGTAAAGAATTTTACTTGAATGGATCCATTATGCTCTTAGTGACTCCTTCAAAGTCCACTGAAGACAGTAGAGTGACTACCAGCAGTTTTGACTCAGACCTTAGGAAGGCATAGTCAGGTAATGTGGGTGCTCTTGGCTTCTTGCAAGTGCTATGTTGAGAAGACACCACCTCCTCTGCTCCAAAAGATGCTGTTACTCCAAATCTTCAGGATAGTTGTGGACCTTTCTAGTGTGTTAGAGGATATCAGAGGAAGAACAAATGCACCTTTTGCCCCCCCTTCAAGTCTCCAAAGTGAGACTAGATTATTTTCTAGGTGAAAAAACAAATGTATTTTGTGGCCTCATTTTACCAATAGGAAGATTTTTTATAGTCCTAGTTATGACCGGGCTAGGAAGGTTTATAATAATTGGTGGATGTTCAAATTAACATAATTCAAATATTTTTTTTGCCATCATTTCTGGAAAGATGTTAGCATAGAAATGTTTCTTCAGGCAACATTTTCTTTTCACTTGTTCTGTTATTGCACAGGAATGCCAATAGGGTTAACAAAAAAAAAATTAAAGCTAGGAAGTGCCTCTTATTAAGTTTATTGGGAACCTTTTCTAGGGTACTTAGTGGTTTAGTCCCTAAAATGGCCCAGAGTAGGATTTTTTCCACTCAACTCTGACCTGAATAAGAAATCCAGATATAAGTAAAAGATTTACATTTTATTTTTTGCTGCTTTGTATGTTTTGTATTGCTGTCTGTGAAGAGATGTATATTCCAGTTGGTTTGCTTTGGATGGAAATGGAAGCTTGACTAAAATTTTGCAGAAAGTGCTTAAGAGGCATTTTATTTGTCAGTAAAATGGCCTTCAATATACTGACTAAATAAGAAAATCTCATTTTTTTTATATCTAAATTACCATTTCATTTATTATAGGTTTTGTCCAGTTGAATGAAAGCAGTTAAAAGTTGTTTTTCTTAATAAGCTAGTCACCATATTATTAATACAAAAGTAATATGGTCCCCATGCAGACATGATTTTCAAAGGTGCTTCGATGTCTGCTTGGATTTTCCAAAACACCTTGCTGGATGAAGTGTCTAATAACTCATGATGTCAGTGAGAGTACATCAACATCTGTTAGTGCTTAGGTACCCTTGAAATCAGGGTTTTCAAAGTTTGCTTTAAATAACTTGCCTGCAGCCCCAGACTCCTTGACTGTGTCTTTGCAATTCCAAGCAAATGCAGTCAAGTCCAAGGGGCAGACATGTCATTCTCTGGATCAGTGTAAATCCTTCCTGGCCACCAAGCTCTTCCATGTCCTTGCTATTGAGGGGTGGAATTTACAGCCCTGTGTCCTACAACAGCAGGCATTGTTCATATGCACTTCAGGAGCAGGGCGGGTTTGCTGGTTTGGATGATTTATTCTGCCCCCCTTATTAAAAATCATGATGTACACCCATCAAATCCTGTTGCAGGACATCCAGGTGACACCTAGGAGAGCCTTGTGGACTTCCTTTTGCCCCCAGCCTTTCCTTTCCCAGAGCAGATAACTTGGCTAAGCTTAAGCAGGTTTTCGTGAACATAGTAAATGCCAGCACATTCAGACACAGGTAATTTCAAATCTTCACATTTCAGAGTTCTATGTTCTTCTTCCAGGGCATTACAATGGCTAATTTTTCAGTGGATATGTTGGTTGCTATTGAGGTTTCTGTTTGTTTTTTAATCTGAAACCAATTATCTGTCATGGGAAATGTTTACTTGGGTGAACAGCATCTGGAAAACATGTTTAAAAAATAGAGAAAATGAAGGTATTAATAAAGGGAAGTTTGTAGCATCATGTTAAACACTGCCACTAGGCTGCCTGTAGGTAGTACAAGAATGATTGCTTTAACCATTGTTTCAGAACATCCTGGAACACTGATTTTTACAGAAATGTGTATTTATGGTAATTTATTCCAAACTTCGAAAAAGTTCCATCATTATTTTCTTTAAAAATTATATTTAGTTTGAGTATGCTTCTGAACTGCTGTCTGTTCTCATTTTTTGTCTCCCTTTTAATTAGAGTGGAAGAAATGCCGAAATGTTGTTGGGGTGGACTTGAAATTCCTCAACCAGAACATACCAGAGGTTTCAGAAGAACAGAAACTCCCTTTGTCATGAGCCACAACAGAATACTTTTCTGTTGTCCAAATGTGTCCAAATGTCTCCCTGGGGACAGCCTTCACATATAAACAATTTTTGCTCACCAGCAACAGGGGGTTACCTGGCAATTCCCACTCTCTGTCATCCTACCAGCTCCCCTGACCCAATCGCAGCTGCTAATATAAGCTTGAAGGAGCTCACACCCTTTTCAGGCACTCACTGGTATCTTTCTTTAAGCCCCAAAATGGAATTGGCAGAGCAGTTGGATTGTTCCCTGCTAATCACTCATTATAAATAGCCACAAAATAAAACAGCTAAGGAAAATTTATGTGGTTTTTTTTTGTTATCTCTGGCTTATGCATTCTCCAAAGACACTTTTTCTCCAGGTGACACCTGTGGTTTAAGCTTAGAAATTTTCTGATGTCAGCTTGGGAAATGATAGGGCAAAAGCTATATGACTTCAGACTCTATGATCTTGAAGGTCTTTTCCAACCTAAATGTTTCTGTGATTCTACTCCTGCTTGTTGTTCTTAGCAGACATTATGTATGATTTGGGGATTTTTTTTGGTGTTCTACTGTGAACAGTTCTATAGAGAGGAGGAATGCTGAAATCCCAGCTCAGATGGGCTGGCTCTCTATATAAGGGCATCACATGAAGCTTGTTGAACTCAGACCCTCTCTTACATGAGGTCATTGAGTTGATTGTCTCAAGCCCCTGGTCAGCTTTGACGTGAGCTGCAATATTCCTATGATCTCAGCCTAGGGATAAGCTGGTGGCCCTGGACTCAACAGTGGTTAAACATTAATATAAACCAAGTGGAGATTTGCTTTGTGCCAGACGAGGTCACTTTCAAGTGTACCTGCAAACTCATAGAAAATTGATATCTTTGGTTTACTGCAAATATGTAATGGTGCAAAAAGAAACAGTATTCCAGGCAAAATAATATTTAGTGCTTACCAGCTCACATACCTTGACTGTGATTTCAGTCTGTGGAAGAGATCACACAGTAACTCCGTAAATAGCAGTGGAAGGCTTTGAATGTATTTAGGCTTCATTTCTTACAGATTAAAGGGTTTCTGCACTACCTATTTCAGCCCTTCATTTTAATTTTTTCCTTGGGTAGTCACTGAAGTCGACTTTATGGGGCATTAGATCATGTATCAAACGTGTGTGTAACTAAATAGACACTTCTTTTTATCCTTGTGGGTATTTATTTTGAAGGAAGTCATGTATGAACTATCATCAGTTCTTAAATGACTGAAGCATTCAGCTGCTGAGTTTTGGGAGCAGATGGTTTGCCTACAACTACTGAAGGATGGTATCTTATGTTTTACATTTTTCAAGCCAAGGGAAAGGAAAAATGTAAGCTTACATAAAAGATGGTGGCATGCAAGGGGTTGCTTAAATGCTTCTAAGTACTGTCATCAGTAAATTATACGAAACTGAGCACATCAGAGGGAGTATGGGAAGCTTCTGTGGTGGTCCAGAGAAAGAAGAAAAAGTTTTGTAAAGACAGAGACATATAACCTGCTTTAGTAGTCAACTTGAACAGTTAACCCTATTCCTTGGCCTAAGACTAACCTGAACATAAAGCAGTAACCTTTGGAGAGAGGCTTGGTTTACTTTTCTGTGTCTCTGTGTGCTGTGAGAAGCTAGGCAGCATGTTCTAGCACTCCTTTGATGCTTAGCAAATGGGTTTATTTTTTAGCATTTTGGTTAAGCTTCACAAAGTCATGAAGATTCCCTTTGGGACTGCAGATGTTGAAGAGTAAATTTAAAAGGTGGGCTCAAGCTGAAACCTGCTGAAGCTGCTTCTCTGTAGGAAAAGACCTTTATGGGAGAAATTCTTTCAAATGATAATGAAAAGCTATGAAGCTGTCAGTGCAACCCCTGAAAATCAAGATGGTTTGGAAATGGTAATGTGTTCACTGAAACAGGTAATGGGAACATTACATCTGGTCTTCTTCAGGATGAGTCACACACTTTTCCTCTTCTGATTCTGCAGAGACTTGGCACCTCTATGTGATGAAATCCATATACTGGCTGCGGTTACAGGGCTGAGCAAAACACAGAACAGATGAAGAGATACAGGTCAGTATATGCATCTATAGCTGTTTGCCAAGATGACACGGATCCAGAGGAATGCTTGAATATTATCCAGAAATTGTCATCCCTGAATGTACATCTACTGAGATGACCCTAGAGAATACACACCTGGTTTTTACTTAACCAATTGCAGAAGAGATACCAACTCAGGAGTCCTGAGACACTGAAATATTTTCAGACAGGTCAATGCTTTTCTAAAATATCCTGGGATTTGGGGTACAATGGGCTGTATTTTTAACTTCTTTTGAAAAAAAACCAAACCCAACCCAAACCACCCCAAGCCCCCAACCCTAAGAAAGGGGTCAGAAAATGTACAGAATTACCTCAGCTTTAGCATTTTGATGAATAGGGCACTTGGTTTGGTTGGTTTTCTTTCTTTTCTTTTTTTTCTTCCACTTGCTTGTTTTCGTTTTCATCTTACATAAGAAACAGATCATTTTGAGAAGTGATTCCTGCAGTTAATGATATTCCCTGTAAGCAGCAGGCCCTTTATCTGGAAGATGATGGGGTTTATGGAGAGAAACCTTCTCTGGTTTATGAGATTAACAATGCAAAATTGTGTCCTCCATACTGACTGACTTTAAACTGGGGTGATAAAACTGCATGTAATAAACGAAAGTACTTCTACTTAGGTACCTGGGAATATCCCACTTCCTGGGACCTGTTATGATAAAAACTGTTTGATGCTTAGTCTAAGATTTGTCTTTCTTAGTGTTGTCCTTGTTTCTAGTTGTTTCTCTTTTACTATCCTAACTTGTTATTCTTCTGCTAGTTGTTTATTTCTAGCAGATGCTTGTAGGCGGTTAACATATGTCCCCTCAGTCTTTGCTTAGCTAAGTTGTACATACAGAAACTACTCCTTTCAATTTTTTTCTGCAGCTGAATGCCCTCTTTGGCTACTTAACATTTTCTTTGGTTTCTCATGGCTTCTAACATGTCTGCATTTCTGCAGAGCTGACTGAAGTATCCCGGGAGTGGTGATTTGCTTCTTTTTCTTAAAAAAAAAAAAATTAAATAAATAAAAGCACAATATTTTTTTAATTAAAGCTATTTATTATTTTCAGTGCTGTAGCTTGTGGGTCCTCATTGTTCTGGAAGGCTGCAGAACAAACTGAGAGGTCACGTTCTACAGAGCTATTGCTTCTGCGAATAGCTGATTCAAAAATGAATAAAACCCCAGCCAAACAAAACCAACAACTTACTCCACAGGCAAAATAGCCACTGCTGAAATTGTTTTGGTACCTGGTGGCATTCAACGGGTGCAATACCTCTCTCTGCTCTGTTGTCTTTTCCTTCCCCTGCACAGCTCTTAACTCACAAAGTAAGACAGACAAGGACATACTGAAGAAAAGGGACGTCTGAAAGACTGGGACACAATCTTTCGTTCAGCTTGCATTCCCACTTGCAGATGCAACATGTCTGCAAATAGTTTTTTCAATTAATAGCAGCTTTAGCTTTGTAAGTAAGTCTGCAGTGCCATTATGCTAAACCCAGCATGGGATACACAGAACAGCACTCCACCCTAACAAGACATGAACCTGTAAAGCACCTCAGCATGCCTCTGGGTTTAAAACAAGTTTTGCTTGTCATAACTGCCTCATATGACCAAATTAGGCTGCCTTTCTCATATTAGTGAATTTATATACAGATCTGCATGAGTTTATACACGTGCATCTGTATGTATGCTCAGAGAAAATGCTATAATGACAGTAAATCTGCTTTCTCAGGAAGGATAATCCTGGGGATTTTTAAAAAAAATTCCAGTTGGTGTTGTGCAATTATTATCAAGCAATTGAGAAGCCAATAGCTCCCAGTGGTGGGGTTTGGGAGCATTTGGCAGAAACTGCTTCCATTTTCACCAAGAGATTAACAAGGAATTCCTTCTGGAGTCTGGAGCTGCAAATATTAAATCACAGAAAAGTTAATGTGCAATAGCCACCTTCACTGTGTCAGACGTTTTTCATATATTTTTTCCTT
>JAVHNF010068452.1:0-17381 GCA_034783455.1 Micropsitta finschii | reverse complement strand
ACCATACAGTTTGGTGTCATCAGCAAACCTGCTGAGGGTGCACTCAATCCCACTGTTCATGTCACCGACAAAGATGTTGAACAAGACTGGTCCCAACACTGATGCCTGAGGGACACCACTCGTTACTGGTCTCCAGCTGGACCACATTGACCACACAGACCATGACTCTTTGCGTACGGCCATCCAGACAGTTCTTTATCCACTGAGTGGTCCACCTATCAAATTGATGTCTGTCCAATTTAAAGACAGATATCGTGTGGGGCAGTGCCAAAGGCTTTGCACAAGTCCAGGTAGATTACATGAACTGCTCATCTTTGCTTTGCATCAGCCTATCTGTTAACATGATTTTTACTTTTTCATGTGATTACAGTGAATTTGACATTAAGCTGGAATGACTTGATTGCTATAATATTTTTATGGAGTAATTATTCAGAAATGACATTAACATTTGAGAAAGCATGTCCACAGAAGTTGTAAAAAGCAGACCCTATGTTAATCATCAGAAAGTCCAGTTGAAACACCAAACAGAGGGAACTATGCAGTTTCTAGACAACTTCTTTTATGCCTGCACCTATGCCATTTCATTGTGTGACTTATGCGGATTCTTAAACTCAGTGTGTGCTGCAAACCTATTTCCTTCCTCAGAAATAAAATTGGAAATTGATGAAGTTTCTGGACCGAAGTATTGATCTGCTGGACCAAACTATTGATCATACACTATTTTGTAACTACCGGTCTACTTGATTGGTACTTTATAAATAAAGCAGCATACACTTTGAATATTTCATTATGTTTGATTTCCCTTCCATTAGGCAGTTCTATGAGATCCCATAATTCTGCTGCACTTGGTAGACTGTAGTGGTATATGACATTTAAAATTATTATCTTGGAGAAGAGATTTCTCTTCAAGAAGGTTGCAGTGTACCATATCATGTGAAACGTTAACTGAATACTATTTCAATGGACAGGTGTCAGCAACAGGATAGCAGGGCAATAATAAGACCTAAATAGCTATATTTCTGACAAAAAGATGTTTGCAAATAAAGGAGAATGTAAAAGAAAGTTATGTCACCATATGCATATAATTGAATTATTTAAGTGCAACAAGCATTCACGACAGGTGAAAAATATGAGCCAGGTTTTCTTTACATCTTAGTTTTATTTCATCTTGAACTCCTACCTTTAAAGGAATTTTCATAATTTTTCAAAGAAATATTACAATTTTTAAGATAACTGAGTTACTTTTGAGCTGAAAAAGCACATATCTGTCTTCATTTGCATTCAGATCCTTTGTCAGTGAAGGCAATAGAAATGCTGTTCATATAAAACTAAACCATATTTTTCCATTTGGAAGTTTGATTACAAACATGGGTGAATGATATTCTGTCCAGGGGGGTGGAATTATCCTGTTCTTGACACAGGTAGAATTAGCAGCAGAGGTTTGCCACAGCAGGCACCATACTCATGTCAGTGTCCTACTTGATGTGGTGCAACTGTTATGGCCATTGAACTCCACCAATTTGTCAGAGACAAAAGCTTGTTGTACACATAGTTAAAAAGAAAACTTCAAATTGGCGAATGTCCATGTCTTGAACCTCACTTAGCATCAGTCATTAGGCAGAGTTAGCTTGTTAGTTAAACTACACAGAACTTTCCACCAGTGTCAAATATACTAAGCTGTTAGTATACCCTATTAATTAAGTCAAAATTTACTGGCAAAACACAGTAACACATACTTACTTAGTGCTCAGCCAATACAACTGGCATCGAAAAGCTTTTTTTTTTTTTTATCAGCTTTCCTTACCTGCTAAAACAGTTATTTGTTATCAAAGGATATAAGGACAAGAAAAAAAATATCAAATGCTAGGATATCATTCAAGACACAAGAACTTCTGGGCCATTAAAATCTAAACTGCACATACATATCATTTGAGAAGAAACTGCCATCCAAGGACTGGTGAAAAGTAAGAGAAGGTACGGATCTTGCCTGCAAAGAAGTGAAATAACCCAGACAGCCATGGCTAATGTTGAGATAAAACAGTCATTCAATTAAAAGATTTAAGGAAGGAAAACTCCTTCATATCCTGTACCTGGTCTAAATATTTTCTCTGTCTCTCATGCTCCCCTTGAGATTTCCCTTGTCTAGGAGCACTTCCAAAGCAGTCTACCCCTTGTTAGAATACAAAAACATAGTATTCCCAAAGCAACAGAGAGAATCTTTCTGCATTCCTAGCATGGCTGATAAGCAACGTGACCCAGCAACCAGAGAGAAATTGTACTGGAGATTATAACAATGAGAATTCTCTTACCTTCAGACCTTAAGAATATCCCAAGTCTAATAGAAAACAAATAAATAAAAATTTGAATAGTACAGCAGAAGTTATTCTTTTGAGCATAAAAGTAACTTAGCGCTTTATTATACACATTCTGTACAGCTTCAAGCAATCAGACCACCAGTGTTCCTTCAAACAGAAAGTACATTTATTTTTCTACAACCACAGGGCAAAATTTATCGGTTAATATTTCTACTCACGCCTACTACTGAAAAAAAAAAAAAGGAAAAAAGCAAAGAAAACATAAAATGGTATATTATTAATTTCCTTTTTATTTTTATAGACCATGTTAAAAGTCTTAAAAGTTTAAATGGTATCAGTGTTCAAATTCAAAAACAAAGTAAAAAAATACAGTCGTGAAATAACAGCAGTTTAAAGGGGCCAGATGTCACACTGTAGATATCACTTCCTTCCAGCGGTGTTCAGCAGCTACTTGTACAAGCCTGGATGTGTCTGGGGAGATAATATAAATAGATGCCAAGCCTTAAAGTCTCTGACTGACTGACATTTTGGCAGTTACCAGTAGATGGCTGTAATTTCTAGTTGCTGAAATGGCTCACTCAGAACTATTCTGTTCCAAACAGCTGCTGGAAGTGAACCAACCCCTAACTGTATTTTGAAGATTGCTGCTGCTGGGCTTGTTGTGCCCATGCAACAGAAAAATATGTACTTGAAGAAAGTAGAATTTTATAGACCACATCCATGTCATTCAGTACTTGTAGGATTCAGTAGATATTTACAGCTTCTGGCTCCCAAAGGCCCCTCTTAGTCTTGTCTTATGTTAGTCATAAAGTCCATCAGGCATACACACAGTTGAAAAGTCTGTGTGACACCTTCAAACGATGCACTTCGTCCACCCCCAAACAATCCAATATGCATCTTTCTTTTCTTCAGAAAATATGTGAAGAAACTTATATTGTAAGAGAAAACATGGTTCTCATTATTTTATTTTATCAGAATTAGTTGTTTGGGGTTTGGTTTCTTTGATTTTTCTTTGGGGTTTTTTTTAGATAACCAGTTCCCTCAGCTGATGTGCTTTATATCCAGCTTTTGAAACAACTTTTAAACTAGGGGCTTCTCTTCATTTTTGTCTGGGTCTGAAATTAATGAAGTTAGTTTTATTTTAACAGCATGACTATTTAATAGTATGATTATCTACAGTCCTATCTTGGCACAATAAATTTTTAAGGTGCTTTACCTATATCTGTGCCTCAGTACCACTTAAGCTGATACAAAGATGTGAACAATGTATGTGATACACATCAAGGAGCATACTGCGTAACTGTAAAGATCAAAGAAAAAGACAGAGGACAGACTACAAAAAGTACAATGAAGTACAATAAACACTGTACCAGTAGGCAGTGACATGGCCACTTCTTATTTTGGGAATTTTTGAAGGGAGAGGAAAAAAAAGTACTGAAAGAAATAGTGCCTTAAGGCAAACAGATACCACAAGACACCTAAACAAGGTCTTGGTTAACTCCTATGGGTTGTAGATGTGTTGCATTAGCGCATGTTATATAACAGAGCTGGACAACATCACAGCTGGCAGTGAGCGGTCAAACTCCAAGCAGTGGGGCAAAAAGGTTGCAGAGCCTGTGGGTGTACACAAGACACTGAAAGCTTGTTATTTTGTGAACTGAAAATCCTCTTCCCTCCTCTAAATGAACAAACCAGCAGTCATTCAAATCTAATTTTCAAAAGACATTTTAGAAACACCTCTTAATGAGACCAAACTCGCATCTGAATGTCCTGAAATAGTTAGGAAGGGGATGTCATATTATCTTTCTGCTTTCCCCAGATGGCAATTCAGTTCCACATTAAAGCAGCACCACATTTTGTTGATGCATGTACCCAGTGAATATATTGAGGGATAGTCAAGAAGCATACGGCCGTCTCCATATTTTGTGGAATATCAAGAAAAAAGCTTGCTTTCTCTTAATAACTGACATGTCACAGCTCCTGTTCAGTGCATTTCAGGTAACACTCATAAGTTGATTAACAGGTTTCAACAAAGATCACTAAAAATTGATAAGTCCAGCACATTTCAGTTCTTTACCAACATACTCTTGAAACAGGGATCAAAAAGAAATAATAAAGAAAGAATATGCATTATACCTGTAAAACAGTGGACATTTTTGAAATTGTTCTTGCCCCATGTGATCACTATTCTAATTTTCTCACATAATTGCTGGCAGTATGCTTTATATCCATTAAGACTTTTTTTTTTAGTCTTCTTACTGTTGTATGTGTTCTGTGTCCCTTTCTCTCTTCCAAAGGAGTCAGCTCATGTACACACACATTTTGAGAAGCTGCGCATTAATATAGAAGCATAGAAAAAGAAATAGTGAAAGGTGATGTAAAATATGCTGACTTATATAGACATATGTATCTGTGCATCAAAACTATTGCATCATATAAAGTGTTACTTCCATGCTGTCAGGATGTCTAGACTCTAGAATTCTCTGTAATAACTATGAAAGTAAAACAAAATAAGCACTGTAATATCAGTGGGTTAAAATAAGAATACTCTGTGTGTGCATGTGTCTTAAAAGGGCTAAGTTATCCTCTTCTGCATTTTTTCAGACAAAATCTTTTAGAGAACTGGTTCTGATGCTACTGGAATTCTTTTCTTAGCTGAGAAAACATGGGTTGAGAGCAACTTTGATAAATGTACATCAGTTCTTAACAGTATATTTCAGAGTATTGATATTTTTTATTAAACTGTGTTTTAATATTGAGTCATAGAAACAAGTATCTGCAGTATACAGTACATTACAAAGATTTCAAAATGATGCAGTGCCACTGTCTATCACAAATTTAACTCCCAGTGATTATTAAAAGAAAGCAAAAATAAAAAAAAAAAGGCAAAAACCACTCCTTGTATTAAACTTTATTATTCATTGATAGTTTCTGCTGATGAAAGGTTTCAGTATATAAGGATAAATTATTTTTTACATCTGAAAGATGTAAAAACGATGACTCATTTTGAAGGAGAAAAAGTCTCAAAAATAATAACTTATCAGGACTTGGAAGGTCATTTGCTCAGGAGCATTGAATGTCAGCATATTTACAGTCCCATCTTTAGATTTAAAGGTTAAACCTTAAAAACTACTTTTTTTTGTCATTAGTGTTAGGACTTTCAATATCATCTTCAGATGAAGGGCAGAAAAAATTAGTAAGTCTTTTAGAGTAATTTATTATCCCTTTTTCCAAGCTCATGCAGGCGACTTTCTGAGAGGAATGGACTAAGTTTTATATTCATTTGTAGAGCACATAGTACAATGGTGTCTTTGACTATAACCTTCAGATGATGCAATAACACAAATGTCAGTGCAGTTTTTGATTAATATAAATTAAAAAATCAGATTACCAGATTTGACTTTAGAAGCTCTGCTTGGTTGTGACTTATTGGCTTCATTGTCTTCTCTGCCTGGCCTGTGCAATTCTACTACTGCAATCAGAGAAGTAGATCAGATCAGGATTTCTTTCATTTAAGGAGATGGAATTACCTGTAGAAGGTTCTTTGTGAAAGACTCAACACTTGGAATAAGCTGAATCATCAATTCTGACTTTGAAGTTTACCTGGGAAGTATCTTGAAAAAAGAAGTGGACTGTCATGTCCCAAGCATGTCCCAAGCATGTCCCAAGCACGCAATTTTACTGGATATAATGTATGGGGAAAAGGCTGACTGTGGTGAAGCAGGAGTTAACCTCTATTTAGATTTCTCTTGCTCTTAGAACCTGCATAAAGACAATAAAGACATCTGGAGCTTTACAAAGCTTTTTTTTTTTTTTTTTCCTTTTTTTTCCCCTCTTGTATCTGTTTTAATAAAATAATTACATTAAAAATACTGAATTAAATAGCAGAATCAGTAGACAGTACGAGGTACATGGTCAGCAAATTAAAATACAAGGATACCTTGTGAAAGCAAAAACACACAATAAATGAACACAGCCACCAACCCTCTCTTTTATGCTGAACACCACTGGTAAACATAAACCAGTGACAATATTGTCACATTTCCAAAAAAGAATGTGCCTTGTTTTTTTTGTTTCTTTTTTTTTTTTTTTTCTAATCAGATGCTAACAAATAATCTGTGAAATTACATAAAGTTTTCATTATTTCTGGATAAGTTTGTTTTCTGATAATGGAATAATTGAGAAAGAAAGGTGACATTTGTTCTTACCCATCCCCCACAATCCGCTGATCTCTTTTCAAAACATGCATGTCAATTATTCTACTAAGTGTGGAAAGAGCAGTCTGAAACATTGTTAAATGAACTATATGAAGCCTTGAGGAGACACAGTAGGTGGCTGAAGTGAGAATTAAAAATGCCATGTTCCTGAAGCTCACATTTTTAATATTACTCTTCAAAGCTAACAAAGATAGCAAGATCATTCCAGACTCATGATATAATTAAGTGCTGTAATTTCAGACATTTCAGAAGTGAACAAGACCTTCATACTATGTTAATGAGAAGGAGCCTGATGGAGCTAAACATTTTTTTTCTACAGGTCTGGAAAGCATTGCTAGTGATGAGAGTGCAGGTTGCCTCTACTTCTGATTTTTAACATAGGGAACTAATTTTTACCTTTGCTTATAACTAAGCAGCACCCCAGATGCCAGGCTACTGATTATTTTATGTGATTCTCACATTGCTCTTTTTCTCAATCTAAACTACTCCAATTCAGAAGTTTCTTGGTTCTGTTTCTCTTCAATCTGCCTGCAAATAAAAGCTCCTCTTCTACCTAAGACAATCTGTACTGTCATTTCACTACAGTAAATTAAGTCTTTTTTCTTCTCACTGAAAGACTTTAAGCATGCCATAGCTTCTCTGAATTTCCTCACTATTCGTCATGCTTTCTCAAGTTTTCCCTGGAAAATGTTGATCACAAAGGATTTGATGCTCATAGTTTGAAACTAAAGCAACATTTTGGTGAGTGTTACAGTAACATTTGGTGAAAATTATGATGTACTTACCATTCTTTGATACAGTGGGAAAGTCTATAATAGGGAACCTTCAAAGATGTTAAAGAGGCCCCAAAGCTCCAAGAGAGAAAAAGAGGAGTTTAAGATTGGCAGAAGATTAGTAGCTTTTGGAACATTTTAAGGATTTTTCTTTCTGAGCAAGTCATGTCTTGGGTGAGGTGTTATTGCTAAAGAAAACAGGCTACTGCAAGATTTACTGGCCGGGTACACTGTAAAAATTTTATTTTCTCTTGTCACAGTCATACAAGGTAATTGTGAAGGTAATAGTGGCTTTGAAAAGGTGAGGTCAGATTCTCATCTGGCTCATGCATTTGCTTCTGTGCCAGGGCTAAGCCAGAAGTTTGGGGAATGTCATGTCAAGTAGTATCCCATTCCAAGTAAAATATACCAAGTGCACTGCATTTACTGCTCTGTAACTTTCTGTCATCACTGCAGTCATTAACACAAAGTAACACTTGTTTATACATGGCCCTGTTCTGAAGGCCTTAGTCATGTACTTTGATATATTTACTTGCATCTGTGCCAAGGTGTGCAGGAGATGTGGTATTGGGAATTTGCTCCTTGCACATACTTTATAATCACAGAAATGATAGTTGACCCCAACTGTCTGTGAGCCTGGTGGATGAACCTGGTGATTGCTATAATAATAAAAGGCAAGCCGAAAGGGTTAAGAGTTAGCTGCTTTTCAAGCCAGTATCAGCTTACTGGTGCTAGGATTTTAAATATCAAGCAGTATTCTTTTATGTGGCCCCAATGGAAAATCTAATGGTGTTCAGGTTCTTGACAAATAATCTTGCATTATGTGTGAGTGTGCTTGTACGTGTTCTTGTGTATGTATAACTTGAGGGAGATTGAAGAGAACATGAAAGAAAACAGGAACAGCAAGCCTGTCTGATTTGAATGATGGTCAGTGAGATCCTTTCTTAGAGCTACTGTGCAGGTACCATGTACTCCCTGTTCCCCTGTGCTGTGGTGCAAGGCATGGTGTTCACATGGTCCATCTGTCTTCAGCAGCTCACATTAGCTGATATCTCTGTGCTTTATATCAGTCTTACAGTGTAAGTAAACAGCATCAAACACACACAAACACAAACACACACACACACAAACACACACAAACACAAACACACACACACACAAACACACACACACACACAAACACACACACGCACAGACACACGCTTGGCTCAGCGCCGCTGCCGGGTCCTCTCTCCTTGAGACGTCTCGGGAGGAACAAGCACAGCCCGGGGCTTGGGGTCACCCCCGGTGCGCCGGTCCGGTCCCTTCCCTTCCCTTCCCTTCCCGCCGCGGTTTGTACCGGCTGTAACCTGCGCTGGTACCGGCCCTTTCCAAGGCGCGCACTAAGAATGGGTATCGCAAGCAGACGTGACGCCTTTCCAGGAGGTAGGTTTGACCACCGCAGAGAAAGCAGTTAAGACTCAGTGATAACTGCGTGTGGTGACTTCGGGTTTTTGTTTCCCGAGCTGAAGTCTCCACGGGAAAGGTTTTCGAACTCTGGCTCTTGTAACCCGGAGCCGGGAGTTCCGCCGGTGCCGCCGGGCACGCAGCGACGGGCGGAGCGGAGGGAAACAGAGGCAGAGGGGGGTCCTGGCCCCCGGCCCCGCACCGCACCCCCGAGCCCAGCCCTGTCGGGCTCTCACAGCGCGGTGAGAGAGGGAAAGCCCGGACCTAGCAAAGCTGCAGCTCTGGAGGACACTCGGTGAGCGCACCGATACAGCTCAGGCATCAAAACATCGCCTACTTCAGTGCAGCAATGCACAGTTTAAGTGATATAAAGTGGGCTGTAGCCCGGCTATAACGTGTTTTCAGGATGCGGCGATACAGGGTTTACGAACAATTCATCTGCACATTTACGCAGAAGGTTCTGACGAATAAAAAGGGTGAAAAAACCCAAGAAAGTTAGACCTCATGACCTGATTTCGTTAAAGCCTGTAAACTGCTCCTGACTGCTAAAAGCTGGGGCTGCTGTAGGGCTCCCATGGCAGTACAATTGTGCCAGCATCATCTTCTTTCACCATGAGTTGGCAGATATGCCAGCCGAGCAAAGCCAGTGCTTGGCTGTCCCCCAGCACAGTGCAGGGCTACATTCCAGATGCATTTACTGACACCAGCTCTGCAATGAACTGACAAACCCCGCACTGCACAGCATAAACATACTCACGAATGCTGAAGGGACCCTCATGCCGGCACCAGGAGGCTGGTAAGAGCAAGTGATGCACTTCGGTGGGCTCCCATTGAAATGAACGGCCCAAGTCACTTCAAGCTGCTACTGCAGGAAATGTTTCCCATGGCCAGGCAGTGGTGACACACCTACACCTTGATGGGAAGGCTGCGGCAGCCTGCGCAGTCACCGGCTGCATCCAACACCTGAGATTTCAGGAGCAGAACACAGCTTTGCACAACTGTGGTACCCCCCCTGCTTGTAGCACGCCTCAGCTTGACCTGTCACTGGCAGTCTGCTTTGTAATAGGAGGTGAAAGGTCTCCAAAAGACATGCAAGTGCACTGACTGCTGGCCAGGCTTGTACTGATGTCAAAACAGCAGACTACACTGAAGGGTATATATCCCTTACCATACTTTATTTGCAGTCAATGGAACAAATAACAACAACAACAGGAAAAAAAAAGCCGTCTAAACCACAGAAAATTAAAAGGTCATGCAGCCTTGCCAATGGTGACATTGGCCACAAGAGCTGCCAACAGGTAACCCATTCCCAAACCCCCCTGTTCGACCAATACTGCTCAGTTCCCAGAACACTATTCTGGCACTTGGCTCTCTTTAGTCTTAGAAAGATACTACCAAACACGGGAAATCTATTGGAAAAGTCTTGTGTTTTGTTTTGTGCACTATGATGTATATTCAGAATCCTGACTCCTTTCACCACAGACACCTTCTGTAACAGCCTCCAGATGACTTAAGGATTTTGCTCCCCCTTTCTCCCGTTCTTCCAGCTAACCCGCTCCCATTTTCCCTGGGTCAGTTACCCAGACCCCAGTGATTTTTTTTCTCCTTTAGCTTATCTTTAGGTGGCCAGTACATTTCATCAACTTTCACAAGCCAGTTTTGAAGTGCTCATCATGGGACTGCTCACAGGTAACCCAGGTTTGCCTCCCCACAGCCAAGGCAGGGCTCCTGTCCCTAGCGAGAAGCCATCCCTGGTTTAGCTGACCAGCCATGGCTACCCAGTGATCTCATGCCCCCCGTGGAAGGGATTTCAGAGGACCAGCAGGCTATGCAACTACTGAGTAGTAGTTCTGTGTTTAATTTTGCTTAAACAAGCTGATGCAGTTTATTCCACATCTCCCCTCTTGTAGACGTCAAAGTCTTAAAATCTTTTCCTTTCAGCCTTTTTAATCCTTGCCCCAGTATTGTAGCCAAAATTATTCTGTAAGTGCCACTTCTCCAGTAATAAACTAAATCAGTACTTATGGAGCTCCACCAGTGGACTGTTTCACACCAAGCAGAGACCATGAATGTTGCCTCTGTTACAGAGAACTACTGTTGGTCAAAACGCACATCAGCAGAGTGGTTAAAAACAAAAAGGATGAGTGGCTTTACCGCACAGCCTGTGCTGGCGATTCTGCAGTACAGGACGCATTTTCTGCACAGCTAATGCAAGCTAAGCCATGGTTTGCTGCTTCAGGTTTCAGGCTTTGTACTGTACTTACAAGAAAATAAAGAAATTATAAGGTGATAGTGAAATTAAGAGAAAATGAAATTATGGAAAGACACAGAAGTAAGTCCACACCGTGCAGTAAGTGGTTGACGATGTATTTATGCCATTAGGTCATTCACTCATGCATTTTCACAATTCATATGAAGACAGATTTGTTCAAGTAACAGATAATTAATATACTAAGCTAACCCCCCCAAACCAGGAAAGCCGCTTCAGGAGGAAGAACTATATATTACTTTCTATTACTTCATTTGGCAAATCAGCAGCATGACCAGTAGCATCAGGACACTTGGTTTGAGCCCCAAAACGATGGCACTACACACCACACTTTGACTCAAAAAATACATCCGCTTCATAAGAACGCAGTCGGTAGGTGATGAACCGATTATTTCAAGTTCCTTAGCTACTGCTTAGTTAAAATTGCTTTAGGAAAAGAAATTTTAACAAGTATAAGATCACTGATGTGTTTAGCAACACTAAACCAAGCAGTGTTTAAAATGAACATAAAATACAACAAAACATTTTCAACTGTGTATAAAAGAATACTGTGCATACGCCAATATACAGACTGTATTGTTACTACACTTAACTTCCTTTTTCAGACTGCTTCAGTATAGATCACAGAATGGTTTGGGTTGGAAAGGACATTAAGATCACCTAGCTCCAAACGCCCCTGGCCATGGATGAGGACACCTCACACCAGACCATGTTGCCAAGGCTCTGTCCTGCCTGGCCTTGAACACTGCCATGGATGGAGCATTTACCACTTCTTTGGGCAACCTGTTCCAGTGCCTCACCAGCCTCACAATAAAGAGCTTTGAAAATAATATATTCCAACTAACGCTTGATTTCTTTCAAGATGAAGAGCCTTTGAAACAGCAAAGTGTTACAGACAGTATTGGAAAAAAAACACAGTTTATGCCAAATTGGAGAGCATGATTCTTATAACACTTGTGCACGTGTGTTACTGACACTCAGTGAGACCGTGGACGTGGATGAACAAGTGTACAGACAGGCATTAAACATTCCTGTTTGACATGATCCTGGTATTTTTAAACAAACAGTTCAGAATTCCATGGCTATCCAAGGAAAAACACACAACAAACTGGTGCACTCCTTTTGCATAGCTAGATTTTTTTGGGGACACAGCTTCCAAAGAAAGAAGCCTCTCATGTGGGTGTAAAAAATATCTGAATTCCCTTTTAATACTTGATTCTCATCATGAACACTAGAAAGCAGGGCTCTGACGTCAGGGCAGTGAATTTCCTCTTCCTTTAACAATGGAAGAATCAACTATAAATTTGATACTTTTCTAGTCAAGCATTTTTTTAAAAAAGCAGTGAAAATGGTCTGTGTTCTGACCTGGACAGGTAAGCAGGGAATCAGCATCACAAAACAGATGCTATCAGAGGTTACCACTGTTTAGTTTATTCCTGAATGTTTCACTGTTAAGGATGAAAAATTCTCAATGTAATTGCTCCAGCCCTTCTGACAGGATGTAATACAGCAACCAGAAGTGCTGCTGGACACCACTGAACACCCCTGGCCAGGTTTCCACCAGAAAAGAACGAGTCCTGCAATAATTTGCATGCTCTTTGTCTGAAACAATTAAGTACATCCGCAGTATCCAAACAAAGTGAGGGATGTTTTCTGAGTTTCCATTTGTTTTCCTCTTTCTCCTCTCCTACATATTTTAGAGCAGACTGTTTTGTTCTGCATCTCTGCAACCCAATAATGTAGTACCGAAAGTAGTAACTACTGATTACTGCAAAATAACTGATACTGGAAAATACATAAGTAGTCTTCCTGAGTTTTCCACCTAAGTTTGGTATCTCAGTTGTAAGTCAGCAGTAAGTGTTGTTCTTTTTCATGATCTAGACTGATAAAGTATTTTTCCAGTTTTCAGTTTCCACTGGGCCATGATGCTGCCTGTCTCCTGACTGCCCAGAAATTCTCCTCATACCAATTTTTAACCTTTTTTAAAGATTATACCTGCAAACAGGACTCTGAAAAAAGCTATTTTATTTTGAGAACCCACTTTTCTTGTTGTCCTGGGTTCAGCAGTAGCAGTCATTTTTCTCCTCCTTAGTAGCTGGTGCACTGCTGTGGTTTTGACTTTCAGCCTGAGAACAACGCTGATAACACCGATGTTTATAGTTGTTGCTCAGTAATGTTTAGTTTGACCAAGGACTTTGTGAGTCTCATGCTCTGCCAGGGAGGAGGAGAAGCCGGGAGGAAGCAGAGACAGGATACCTGACCCAAACTAGCCAAAGAAGTTATTCCATACCACAGCACGTCATGCCTAGTATATAAACTGGGGGGAGTTACCCAGGAGGGCTAGATCACTGCTCAGGTAGGGCTGGGTATTGGTCAGCGGGTGGTGAGCGGTTGTATTCTCTTCCCTTGTTATTTCCCTTTTCATTATTATTATTGGTGGTAGCAGTAGTGATTTGTGTTATACCTTAGGTACTGGAGTGCTCTTATCTCGACCCGTGGGAGTTACATTCTTTTGATTCTCCTCCCCATCCCTCTGGGAGCAAGGGAAGGAAGCAGCTGCGTGGTTCTGGGCTGCTGGCTGGGCTTAAACCATGACACTGTGATGAGCAAAAAGAGTTCAGGGAAATTCTGGAAATGCTGTACTCTAAACCAGGCATTTTTACATCCAGTCTGACAACTTGGAGTGCAAAACTTCCATGTACAGAGCAGTCAAATGTTTACAGACAGCACGGCACCAGATATGGAGAGGAACTTCAAAAAACATCATGAATTTGTTCTCTCAAGTAGAAGTGAACTAACTTCTAACAGTTTGGATGTGAAGAGAAATGCATTTCTACTCTGTCCTACCTGTGCTTTTAGTCCCTATTCACATTTAGTTAAAAAGATCTCATTTGAAAGAGCCGTCATGTTCTGTGACGATCAGAGTCGTTCAGCTGAACTCCAAACTAATAGTAGTGGTTAAAGGAAATCCCAAAACACCCTTTAAAGGCTATTCACAACGTTCAGAGTTCCACAAGTCCTCTTGCAATAAAGACTAAGTTGCATTCTGAGAATAAAATGGGCAATATTCAAAGCAAACAAATGCCTATTTCATCAACACCACTTTTACCTTTAGGACTTCATCAGAGATCCTCCAAGGAGCTCAATTCCCTGCCAAGAGTAATTCTATCCTAACATTAACAAAAAAAAAAAAGGATAGATATTTCTTTTATATTTACATATTATACATATTTACATTGTCTTTAATACTACAGTTGTCGAGGGAAATAAAACCTCGATACAGATTTAATATCTGCCTTTAAATGTCCCAACATTATTTTTTCCCTTTGAAAAAATTTACAAGTCCTCTTCAGGTCCTTTGAATACTAGATACAGTCCACGTTCCGCAGGCCACCATCCATAGTCAAAGCACCAAATCTAAAAGGAAAAACATAACAGTGTATTCTTAGGTGATTGTCTAGATTACAGAATGAATCCTTAATGTATTATAATTTATTTATGGGGTTTCCTTCTCCTTGCCATGTGCCAACACATGCATTTGTATCCAACTTTTATATGTGAAAAGATGGAAGAGAAGATGTTATGCTCCAACTATGGGACTGGGGAACAAAACAGAACCAATTTATCCTGACGCCAAACTCAGCTCTACCAGCAATTCACTCTGAAGCTTTCAGGAGATTATTACTTTTACAGAAAAAAAGTCAATCTGTATAACAACAAGTCTGTACAGGAAGTCTGTATAACAGCTGTGAGAACAACAATACCCTCTCATGATTGTAAGAAATATGTTGGCCTCTTTCTCCCCACTTTATTTAAGCAATCTGAAAATTACAGAATAATATATTCAGATTGGTACAATTCCACAGTTGTTAAAAAATATGTTTAAAAGTGAGGAGGTAAAAGACACCACTGGATCTGCAACAGCACTGTGTTTAAATTCAGAATTAATCTGTGCAACAGGTAGTTTTTTCTAGCCAAATGTAAGTAACATGAAATGAAAATGCCACAACTGCTGTGTCAGAATGATTTTACAGTAATGTTTCAAGGCTTTGGATACTTTTTTTGGGGTACACCTCAGATCAGCAGTTCAAAAGAGACTACAGAATCATCCCTTGATGTAAGTTCTGGATCTACAAAATATATCAAATTTAGTATCAGCCCCCAAAGGGAAAACAATTGCTTGCCTTTCCAAAATGTGATTGTTCTCAGCCAGCTCTTTAACAACCCCTTCCATTTCCTCCTTTAGTTTCTTCATACTGTAGTAACAAGAAGCCAGAGAAAGGTTAAAATTTTTATAGGGACAGTTGTCTGCTGTGATTACTCACCACCACCACACGGCTTCTACCAACTTATTACATACAAAAGAAGGAACAGATAACAAGTTGGTTATTTACTAAAATGATACACCAGTACTGTTCCCTACTCGCTTCCAAGTCTGTGCCACCATCACTTTAGGAATATAAAGTTTTTCTGAAATATAAAATTCTTGGTCTTCATGCAGCAATCACTAAGTCAACCATATTTTTGTAATAGGTATAGAATATTGCATCAATCCAATTAAGAACTTCTCACCCAAGAGTCATTTCCACTAATGTGTTTGAGCTAGGGTAGACTGTATTCATTGTATGCTTCATCCCACCAGAAGCTGCAAACATTTTCTGTGGCAGAGCATCTTGTAACTGTAACAGAGAAAAGAAATGTAAGTTTTAAGTTGTCACATATACCTTGATGTCCACCCTGAAATTCTTCTTCAAATTCTCCACTGCTGTGATGCCTCATAAGATCATTACAGTATTAAGGTGGCTGATATTCCCCAAGTTGAGATCATCACAACAAGTTTTGTATCGACATGACCTGTAGTTTCCTGATTTGTTCAATCTTCTTAACTGTCTTATACTTTCATAATAAACTCTCAAAAGGAAGACTTATCTATTCGTTATGTTTGTAGATATCCTAAGGAAACAGGATCCTAATCAATAACTGACTTTGGTGGTGCTACTAGAATACAAACCAATAGCAAGTAAAATGCTGCTCTCTACCATTCCTTCATTGCTTTATGCCTATCAGGTGCTCTTTCATTTTTTATTTCTTTTATAAATAGTAACAATATTACTGCCTGAAAATGCTTTCATTCTGTCAATTTTGAGGTAATTCTGGTAAGTTTCCATTCTTCAAAGTCACTGTCTGAATTTTAATAAAACCTCTTCTTTCATGTACCAGCAGCACTGGCATGCATCCTTGAGCATGTATCCCCTTATCTTGCATATGGAAGTAGTGTTTTGGTATATTTAATCCTGAGTATTCAGTTAATCCTTTAGATGCTCAGATACCATTATGATAACAGTTACACAGAACACTTCTCAATGAACCCACATCCATTTGCACAGATTTTTTTGGGAGGAATGCTAACACTACCAAAAAAAACCCCACCAGACCCCCAAAAAAACCCCAAACCAACAACAACAACAAAACAAACCACAAAAAAACCCCAACCAACCAAACCAAAACCACTAAAAACCCCCAAACCCCCAAACTCCAAATTCATCATGATAAAATGTGATTTTTTAATCACACCACTCTCTAGGCCACTCCAACATCATGGAAATAGATGAACATTAAGGTCCTTTCCAACTCAAACCATGCTGTGATTCTATGATTCTAAGCTACTATAGTCTGAATACTACGTCCATGCAGCCTATGTTTTAATATGGCTGCATTTAAGACTCACTATAAACAACACTAATGACACTAAATGTGGAACAGTTTTACCTATGCAAACACTTTACAGAATTTTGAAGTGTTCTACCTCATTTATATAATCCTGGTATTTGGATACCTCTTCTTTGATATCAAAGCACTGATTGGTGAGAGCCAGTAACTGCTTCCTTGTGTGAAACATTTTCCTAAAAGACAAAAAGGTTTCTTTTAGGAGCTTCCTGTATAAAAGTGGTGCAGTGAACATTACCAAATAGTAATCAACAGCTTGCCTTGTCCAGTCCTCAGCCTTGTCCAAAAATGTATCATACTTGCTGACACATTCATCTTTGAATAGAGTTATGGCTTTTGTAGCATGCAAATACAGCTTCTGCCTGCAACACAGAAACAACCAGTGTTATATTGCTTTCAAAACTTCATTCCTCTGATTTACTTACTGTAACTTGGAGAACAGGTATGCAGGCTTAAAATCCCTTCAGCCACCTTTATTTATGCTGTTGTAAGGTACAAGAATTCATCACAATGCATGAATTAACAGTTTCATGTTTCAAAAATATTTCTTATCAGGGAGGAAAAAAATTATTTGAAGCATTTAGTTGCAATTATTTTTATATGAACAACGGGTAAAATGTCTTCTCTGAGTCCG
>JAVHNF010068447.1:7132-18129 GCA_034783455.1 Micropsitta finschii | reverse complement strand
ACTGTTAAATGTGAAGACCCCTGTTGTAACTAGCTCCCTGGACAGGATCCCTCTGGGCAGCTGTACTTCTTGAATATACCCTGCACATGAATGTGAGAAAAGAGAGGGTTCTTACCTCAGGGATTTTGTAGTTATAGGCACAAAATAACAGACTTTGGCATGGGAAATCAGTATTTGCCAGTAAAATAGGTCATGGTCTGTTAGGACCAACCTCCTACTGTTCACTAAGCTTGTCCTGAAAGCATAGCAAGGGGTACAGAGTACAGGAGGAACACAGAGCAGCTTTGTTCACAGAAAGCCCCTCTCAGCTGGGGAAAGCACAGCTCTGCAAACCAGCCATGGGTAGTGGAGGACCCTGTGGCATTCGGTCCTCATGTCCACTTTTAAATCTGAATACAGTGCAAATCTGAACGTTTAGGAGAGTGCTGCTCCACCATTTGATTCAGGCATCGGGTACAAACTCACTCAGGATGCTCAATGGCCAGTTACCCTAATGAGATGAAGAACGGCGCTGTATCATCTCAATCTCATCGTTACAAAACTCTATCTTGTCACAAAATACACTGTCACCTAACTATTTTTAGAGCAGTTCTGCATGCTTGCTCTGTAACTAAAAGAACAGGTTTATCATCATTATTCTCTTTCAGATGAGAGACCTAAAGCTGAAAGATTATTCCGATCTTCCATGTTTATACAACTCCAACTGCACACAATGTAAACCACTGAGAAGAAACCAAAATACTTTAGTGGATATTTTCTTTCCCCAGCTAACCAACTGGGTGTTTGACATTATTGTTACTATTGCAATGCTAACTTTCAATACAAACACAAGGCAGCCAAGCCTGAGCATTCACCTCCTATAAAAGCTCTATGTGTCAGGCAAAGGCAAGTGGGTTTCCCTCAGACCAATCACAAAGCTGTTGCTGGGCCTCTGCTCCCTTCCTACTGGTGTGCAGAGCTGGGTGTCTTCTGTGCCCTTTTGGAACGCAGCCGTTTTCCTTGGGTGCTGGCAAAGGAAGGATTTTAGGGGTGGATTGAACTGAACACCTCACCAGTCCCGCGAACAAAGCCCGGTTTGTGCTCAGCTGTGTGCTTGGATCACCGTGCAGTCTGACGGGGGTGGACCAGGAGCCAACAGGGTGCAAGAGATCTACCAGAAGGTGTTCTGCAAGTGGGAATAGAACAAAAAATAGGCATTATTATTATTATATCTATATTTATGATTGATTTTACCACAGTGGCAAGGCCTTAGTCCTGAATTATAGACTCCATTCTATCCTAGATACATACTCCATTTGTACATTTATGCACACACTGATTCTACCTCAGATGTATCTTCAGCACTTGCACCTCTATCCATCGGGCCTGCGCTGTCCCTCACCCCATCTTTCCCATCCCTGGCAGCCCTCCAGGTCATGGTCCTGGGATGGGAGGGGGGGCTCCATGCTCCTCCACTGCTTCTTTCCCTCTAGCATGATGAAGCACTCTTCTGAAACGCTTCTAACGCGACTGTTGGGGTTTAAATCCCTATATAAAAGGTAATGCTCTTACAAGAAGCTTTAGGCACGGGGGTGTCTCCCAAATCGAAAAGGGTCTGCTCACTGAGGCACCACGGCCGCCTCCCGCTCCAGGCACTAGCGGATCCACGCCAGGTTTTCCTCCCTGCGCTCACTGGCTCCGCCTGCCATCCATCCCTTCCCTTCACTGCTCAAACCGCTGACTCCTCCGCACTGCCGGGTTTCGTTTCCCTTCCCCCGTCAGGTAAAGCTGCGGCGAGCACCACAGGAAAAATAGCGCCTGGCGGAGTGATCTGAACCGCAGAGGCGGGGCCGCAGAGGCTATATAACGGGCAGGACAGGAATGTGTGGCGCAGTTGCAGTTGTGCGAGTTTCGGGTGCTGTCATACGGTCAGCTTTGCCCTTGGGCGAGTGCTCCGCTGTGCTTCTTCTGGGATAGACGGAGGTTAGAGCCGTTTGTAAGGGCAGTGGCATGGCTTACGTGCTCGCTGGGTGGCGGGGCGGGAGGTGTATGTGTACGTTGAGCGGGAATGGGCTGCGGATGGAGGAGATGGCGGGCTTTGGGGAGGGTTCTGTGTGTGTATAAGTGTGTCCCGTTATAGCGGCGGCACCGCGGGCGGCCGATGGGCGGCGGAGGGGGGGTACAAACGGCTACCGTCAAAATGGCGGCCGCGCAAGCGCAGCTGCTATTCAAGATGGCGGGCGCCTTGGGCGGGAAGGGAAAGGGGTTGTGGGCGGTTCTGCGCTCTGACGTCACAGGAAGTGGGGCGGTGATGTGTGCACGTAGGGCGTGGCGTCGCGGAGGGGCGTTCCCCGGAAGCCGATCCACGGTTTAGGGCAGGATGGGGACCAGAAACTGAGGTGGATCTGTTCTGATTGCAGAGAAACATGCAGATCTTCGTGAAGACCCTGACAGGCAAGACCATCACCCTTGAGGTGGAGCCCAGCGACACCATTGAGAACGTGAAGGCCAAGATCCAGGACAAGGAAGGCATTCCCCCTGACCAGCAGAGGTTGATCTTCGCTGGCAAGCAGCTGGAAGATGGACGCACCCTCTCTGACTACAACATCCAGAAGGAATCCACCCTCCATCTGGTGCTGCGCCTGAGAGGTGGTATGCAGATCTTTGTGAAGACCCTGACAGGCAAGACCATCACCCTTGAGGTGGAGCCCAGCGACACCATTGAGAATGTGAAGGCCAAGATCCAGGATAAAGAAGGCATTCCCCCTGACCAGCAGAGGTTGATCTTCGCTGGCAAGCAACTGGAAGATGGACGCACCCTCTCTGACTACAACATCCAGAAGGAATCCACCCTTCATCTTGTGCTGCGCCTGAGAGGTGGCAACTGAACCTCCTGATAGTTCCTTGTGTTTAAGTAAAACCTTCTCTGCACTTGTTCATTCCAATAAAGCTGTTGCATTCACAAAAGCTTGTGTCTCAAGTTGGAATTGTAGAATGAGTTGGGTTGGAAAGGGCGTTAAGATTATCCAGTTACAACCCCCTGCCACGAGCAGGGATGCCTCACACAAGAACATGTTAACAACACACTGCCTGTTCATTTTCTCATCAGCCGACACCCCTGAGTCCTTCGCCCAACCTGTAGCTGTGCCTGGGATTGCCCCAACCCCATTCTCCTAGACCTTGCACTTAATTGAACTTTGTGAGGTTGGCATTGGCCACCTCCTAAGTGTGTCAAGGTCCTTCTAGATGGTATCCATTCACTCCGGTGTATCAACTGAACCACAGAACTTGGTGCTGTCAGCAGCCTTGCTGACGGCAAACGCGATCCCACTGTCTGTGTTGCTGTAAAGATGTTGAACAGGATCAGTGCCAACACTGATACAAGGTAAACTTGTTACCCCTTTCCAGTTGGACATTGAACGATTGGCTACAACTCTTTGAGCGTGGCCATCCAGCCAATTTTTTATTGACTGAGTTGTCAATCAAATTTATGTCCTTTGGTTTAAAGACAAGGGCGTTGTGTGGGACAGTCAAAACCTTTGCACAAGTTGGGTAGACAAGTCAACTTGCTTTGCCCCTATCCATCGGTTCCATAGCCCCATCACAGAAGGCCACCAAATTGGTCAGGCAGGATTTCCCCTTAGCGAAGCCATGCTGGCTGTCACCAAGCACCTTGTTTTTCACGTGTCTTAGTGTGCTTTCGAGGAGAATCTGCTCCAAGGTTTTGCCAGGCACAGAGGTGAGGCTGAGTGGTCTTGTCCTTCCCTGGGTCTTCAATTTCCCCCTTCTTGAAAATGGGGCTTATATTTCCTTTTTTCCAGTCATTGAGAACTTCACCTGACTGCCATGATTTTTCAAATATAATGGACAGGGGCTTAGCGACTTCATTTGCCAGCTCCTTCACGAGCCACGGATGGATTTCATCAGGTGCCATGGATCTGTGCATGTTCAGGTTCTTAAGATGATCTTGAACCAGATCCTCTCCTACAGTGTACAAAGTCATGTTAACATATGTAAAAAAATACTTAATGTCAGTCAATTGACCAAATCAGCTGGTTTAAGAAACCAAAGTTACGTATCTTCTGTGTACAAACGGTATTGCAAAACAGCCTTATGCAAAGCTTACACATGCCTGGCAAGCGTAACTAACCCTTCAGCTATCAGTGCTCCTGAGGTTGTGTAAGTGTCCTCAACTTTCTGAAGCAGTGACTGGTGGTTGGTGCCAGTCTGCAGATGTTACGCAGTTGCTGGGTTGTATAAGCATGCATTCATGATGTGAACCTTCAATAGCTGATAGTCCAGCTTTACCCAGAAACTGCCAGGTCCTGCCCCGTGCGTTTCTGCAGCAGTGGATATACTGTTGAGCACCTGCTCTGATGTGAGTGGCTGCTTGGTGGCAGTGTAGGATGTCAACTGTGGGTTCTGCAGCCCTTGGGCTTGAGAAATCTGGCTAACGTGGGCCTCTCTCATTGGGTTATGGGGTAGATAGTTTTGTAAAAGCACATTAAGCTATTGTTTGGAATGTGCTTTCATTCCAGCTGTACACTAAGTGGACGAAGCAACGATGGGCTAGAATGTCATGAGGCAGGTCCCATAGGCTATAAAAGCCCTGTCAGAAGGAAATCACTGAAGTGTTCTGTGGTGAAAGCGATGGTTGCTGGATGTTGGGGCTCGTGAGTAGTTCACCATGCAGTGAGGGGTGGCAAGTGGGAAAAGGAGGAGGCTAAAGGGTGGAAACCAAAAATGCCCTCTCTGGGAGCGGCAACGTGCTGGTTCTGTGCCTTAGAAGGAATTCATGTAATTGTTTTAAAATAGGCTGTCACAAACCAGCCTCTTCCCTTTGTTGTTGATTTTTTGCTGACTTCCATGACGCTTTTAGCCGTAGAGTCTCACCCAGGGCCGCTTCAGATGCACAAGATAGACAAAACCACCATTTCCTTGGAAAATCAGAGGCAGGTTAAGCGGTGGTGGTCATAAATACGCACATTTGTGCGGTTTTAATGCATTAATACACGGGTTTATAGCAGCGCCTTCTGCTTCCCGTGGGTTGACCTTCCCGCCCCGGTGGTGCTGTGCGAGAGGCGGTGCCCGGCTCCGCTCCGCCTCCAGCCCCTCTCCCTTCGCCGGGCCAGGCCGGGCCGCTGGGCCATAAAGCGGCGGTGGCGGGGTCGGTCCGGCTTCTGTCTGTTGCAGCGCACCATGGGCTCTGCCCGCCGCAGAGCGTCGGTGGGGCTGGGGCTGGCCGGGGCGGCTTGCGCCCTCCTGGGGGTCTCCCTTCTGCTGGTGGGGCCCCGCATCGTCAAGGAGCAGGTTATCAAGGTCAGCGGGGCCGGGAGGGGTGCGTGTCTGCTGCGGGGTGCCCCAATGCTTGCGGCTGGAGCTGGTGCATGGCTGGGAGCGCGGAGCGGGGCTGGCGTGCATCCCGGTGCAAGGTGCAGGGGGTGGTGGTGCGGAGCCGGAGCCAGGGCTGGTGCTTGGGCAAGTTTCCCTGTATAGCGGAATCGGGAGCAGTGTGAGACAGCTGAGCCCTGAGGAATTGTGCTTCGGCGTCACCGCTGCGGCTCTGAGCAGCCTCTAAAGCTCAGTGTGGGCAAATAGAGGCTTGGGATGTGCCAGCTTGGGTTGCAGCAGGCGTGCCTGGGCTGAATGAGCGCTCATCCCTGGCTAACAAGGGCTTTAGGCACAGCTGGAATTGGCTGGGGAGGACAATGCTGGTGGTCCTGGGGTCAGCAGCTGGGCAGGCTGAGCACTGTGCCCGGCACCAGCCCTTCATCTGTCCCTGCTGCCTTAACCTGCAGCACCAGTTGTTCCTTTCGTTAATGGGATTGGACTTTGGTGAGACAATTCCCAGACTGGAAACGGGACAGGTGATGTGCAGGTGGGCTCTGAAGCAGCCTTGTACATGGAGCAACCTCCAAGTCACCAGAAACCTGAAGAGTTGCCTCTCTGAAGACCTGTCTTACCCACAGGTGTCCTGAGGCCAATGGGATGTTTGTTCCCTGTGGTTAAGACATGGGGCTGTGGATGGAGTTGATTTGTTCAGTGACTACTGCACAGTCTTTGGAACCAGCACTCCCGTCCTTGCCGCTGGGATACCTTATCCTGCTGTAATGATCCAATTGACTCAATCCCACATTCAGCCCAACCTTCTTCTCCCTGCCTAAAGGACATGTGCCCCTGCCTGGGCATTTCCTCAGGCTTGCACTTACCCAAATCAATACCTGGAAATGTGCTTCTAATGAAAGAAGTGAATAAACATCCTATAGCCGATGGCTGTGGTTACCTGTGCAGCAAAGTCCCTGTTGAAAACCAGCTTCTATCCTTTGGAAGTGCTGCTGCCTGTTCAAAGTCACACAGTCCAGTGGCTTAAGCATTAAAAGTCAGCCTATGTTCAGTTTCATGGACATCAGGATAAAGTGCTGAATGGCTCCTGCAGAACAGGAGTGACATTTTTGGTGCAAACCCCTTTCTGCCCTCTTTTTAGCTAATCTTTGTTCTTTCTACCTGATTAGCTAAATCCTAGTAACTTACAATGAGGAAATACCAGCCCTTGTTCCTTTTCCCTTTATCTCAAGCCCTTGGTATCTGAATTTCCAGCATGACCCAAAATGGTCCTGAGCTCTTAGGAAACATGATGTGAAATAGAAAAAGTAACTGAGTTATAGCCAGGGTGGTGAGAAATATCCCCAGCCCCATGTTCCTGAGCTCTGTCGAGATAGAAGAGGACTTAGTTGCGAAGAGGCAGTGGTTTTGAGCATGTCTTTAAGTCTGCAGGGAACACACAGCAGAAACAGGAAACTTGGAGCCTGTTTTCTGCCCCATTGCAGGAACTGAATCTGTATCAGGAAGTGTATCTGAATCTGCAAAACCTGGGAATGTTGCTTTTCTGGAAGCCCTTGGAGTGCCATGGACCTGCCTAAGATAGGAGCTTTAACACAGTGAGACTGCATCAACTCATCCCTCTGCCACTTGATGCTTCTGCTCCACCTGGGAGCTCTTGTGCTGTCCTGCCTGAAAGTTGGGAGAAGGCTGACAGTGCTGTCTTTTCTCTTTCAGCAGTGTGATGAGGATGTGGACGATGAGGTCTGACACTGAGGCTGTGCTTGGGCACAGCGTGGTTGCTGCTCTTCATCTGAAGAGGGAACCTCAGCTCTTGGTTTTCCTGGGCAGGGTGGCTGAAGCCTCCCTCATGGAGGAGCAGGATTTGACCACTGTCTGGTCAAGAGGGGTCAAACATCCTGGTGATGCTTTATAACCCAACTAAGTGAATCGTGTTCTTTCTATTTAGGCATATGACCATGGTTTTGACCTGCAAGTAGCTGAGTTCTAAAGCTGCCCTAAGTAGATCTGAATTTGTAGCATCTGTGGAGTACCTTGAGCTGCTGTGCCCAGATGGGAGAAGGCTGAGAAATGTAGCAGGGAGCCAGGATGCAGCTCCATCTGACTGGGAACATGTTGTATAGGTAAATGCATATGCAGGAAGGGATCCAAGGGGTGCAGGAGTAAAGGAAAGCAGATGTTGCTGCTCATACTCTGTTGGGCACTCAGGAGTCAGGATTATAAATAGAAACATGTTCTATTGCTGCTACTTCTGCTTGCAGGTAGCACAGCTTAGCCATGAAACTGCTAAAGATGCAGAATTGCAGGGAAGCCTTCAGCAGCTTTCACAAGTCAGCCCCACATAGCAGCAAATACATGTATGTTCATATTTAGTTGCTCCAGGGCAGGAGAGCCATTATGGAACTGAGTTGCAAAGGGATAACAGCCATGTGCCTTTGGCTATTAACAGATCAAACCCGCTTCCATAAGCTGGGTGGGTTACTTAACCAAAGTAACAAAGGCTTGTGCTTGCAGAGGAAGCACTGTTTATGGTGGAACTCATCCAGAAAAAGTGCTCAAGAAGGAACCTACAGGCTCTGTTCCATAAGGCTGGGAGGGGGTTGAAACAGATACGGCCAGATGCCAACTACTGGACTGGGAACCTGGTGAGGGTTTAAGTCGTATTTAGGCTCCTTCAGGTGTTTCCCAGCAAACAAGACAGCAATATGGGAACCAGGATTGTGGTTCATCATAAGGCCTCTGACCTGCCTTATGACCAACTGTGAGTCACTGCAGGATGGAGCTGAGAGGACGCAAAGGTGTCCTGCACGGCGCTGTTGGGACCCAGCTCGGTTGCCATCCCAGTTCTACTTTTTTGGGAATCTAGTGGGCCTTCCCTGCTGGTACCCATATACTTGTGTCAATGGGCATGATGCCTTTCCCAGCCTTTGCCTGCTTTTGGCTGCATGGAGCTGCCAAACCTTGCAGGTGAGTGTCTTACTTCAGGACAGGGTAGTTTATGCTTGGCAAGTCAGATACGCACAGTTGTGAATAATTCAGTGCTGGCTCGTTATAATTCAAAGCGAGCCTCCAGCACATCAGAACAACTCTGAAATCCTGTGGGTAGGATCTGGAAAGTTGAGCCTGAATAAATAAGCCTACAGACATCCTATGGCATGAACTTGATGCTTCTGCATGCAGAAGAGTTCCTGGTTTAGAGCTGGCTCAGTTTCAGTCTGCATAACATGCCTGGATCCTCTGGAGAGCCCCTGCTGGAACTGCCTCCTTCAGCTGGGCTTGACGTGGAGCTGAGGGTGGATGTGCTCAGCTGCAGCCACCAAGTCCAAGAGCTGTCTCCTTACTCTGTTTTTTCCCTTGCAGAATGTCAGGATCGACCCCGGCAGCATCTCCTTCAAGATGTGGAAGGACATTCCTGTTCCTTTCTACATGTCAGTATATATCTTTGAAGTGCTGAACCCCGACCAGGTCCTCCGGGGAGAGAAGCCGGTGCTGCACCAGCGTGGACCCTATGTTTACAGGTTAGGTACCACTTGTGGTCCAGCTAGGCCCCTTCACTGTGCTGCCTGCCAGGCTTTTGGCTATCTGCTTTGGCCGGAGGGCATAGCATCAGCATACTTGGAGCAAGGCTGGTGGCTTATGATTTTAAGGTGACCCAAATGTGCTCTAATTGCCCTGATCTTGCTAAAGCCAGAAGTAGGAGGACCTTTGGCCTGTGCTTCACTGGGTTGTGGAGCTCAGTCCCATGCTGGGACCTGTCGGGCAGCCAGACTGATACGGTCCAAACTATAGGCATGAGGGGTGTTGGCATGGTCGTGGGCAAGCTGCATGTTCAGAGTGGACTTGTTTTATCTTCACTGTACATTTGAGAGTCCAGCTCCAGAGTTGGAGTCACCTCAATATCAAACTTCGTGAGTAAGAGGTCTTAGGCCAATCCAACATGAGATCCGGAATCTGCCTAAAATGAATGCTCTGGCTATGAAAACCAGTACGGAGCACTAAAACTTGATCAGGCTCACCTACAGCAGGGCTGGGTCTATTTGCTATGGCCGAAGATGGTCGTTGAAGCCCCAGATGCTTCTCAGGACCTGAAACATGGAGTGATGGTGAATGCTGAGCGTGTGAACTTACCCCTAAGTAGCATGTGTTTGCCTACACATGTAGACAAAGCTAGGTCAGCAGCCTAAGCAAGCTCAGGCAGAAAGATTACTGGTTTAATCCAAAGCTGTTTCAGTAGCACTGGGGGAAACCTGACCGTATGTTGGCCCTTGTTTCCTTTGGGCTTGCCAGGTCACACCGTAACACCATGTGGATTCTGTATGTTGTGATTTCATCGGTCACTTGGCTCGGGAAAAAGGCTTCCCTCACTGTAAATAAGAATAAACAAATGGGCAAAGCTTATTAGTGTCCTTGTGTTCCCGCTGGGAGAGATTAGTGCCTTTCCCTAATGTGCGCTATAAAGCAGAGGCTCCACAATAAAGGACTTTGTTTTTTGCTGGTGGGTTGAGTTTCAGCTCCCTTGGGAGCTGTAACAGGCTCGCAAGTGTTGGGGAGAACCTCGTGCTACTGTGGCCTCCAGGAGACTGAGGTGCCCCAATAGCATGGAGTGAAGGGGAGCAGTGCTGGGCAGTGTGCAGGAGGTCGTACTACCTGAAGCCTTGAATTGAGCCATGGTGGAAGGTCAAGCTGCCCTGAACCTGGGAACCATCAGGGAGATCTGGGGCAAATCAGTGTGGGCTCATTGATGGGTCTTGTGGTGTCTAGTTTGGTCATCTTCTGTTCTGGAAGTTATTTGGACATGTGTGTTGGTGTAGGTTTGCTTATCTGGGCATTTCCCTGGTACAGCTGGGATTTTCAATGACGGTAGGTGCAGCGACTGAGGGGTTTTATGCTTTTGTCTCAAACTTCTCATCATCCGGGTTTTGAGTTGTGAAGAAACACTTTGTGCTTTGCTACAGAATGCAGTCTGTCAGGGATGCCTTGCTCCCAGGCTGTCATGTCCTCCTGCTAGACCCTAACCCTGGTTGGGCTGTGAGGTTGATACCACCTGTTCCCTTGGATGCTGCCTCCCCTGCCGTTCTTTGGCTTATTCCTGGGCTTTGATCTCCTTCTTGTTTTTCGGAAGCAAGCTTAGGCCTGTGCAGCCCCTCCTTTGCAGGGGTACTGCCTGGGGGGCATGGTTCCCATGATCTTTTCCATCTCTTTGCAGAGAGTTCAGGTATAAGACAAATATCACATTCCATGACAATGACACTGTCTCCTTTCTGGAATATCGGAAACTCTTCTTCCAGCCAGAGCTGTCCAATGGCCTTGAAGATGACTACATCGTTGTGCCAAACATTTTGATGATGGTAAGAATTTGCTCCATGGATAGTTACCAACTTCTGAGCTTGAGGGAAGGGCGATGATGATCAGCACTGACTCAGAGCTTATTTTCATGTAGGGCTTAAGGCTAATAAAACAATTAAGTGATTAAGCTTATAACATGCAATTTTCAGCTTTCTGGGTGCTGGTTGTTATGTTGGGCTGTTATCCTTCCAAAACCAGAGTGTGCAAAGGGGCTGGCAAAGCAGCTGGGCTCAAGAGTGGTGGCCCTCAGGGATGGGTGTTGGGACCGGTCTTGTTCAACATCTTTGTTGGTGACATGGACAGTGGGATTGAGTGCGCCCTCAGCAAGTTTG
>JAVHNF010068446.1:37543-54644 GCA_034783455.1 Micropsitta finschii | reverse complement strand
ATCCCCTTCCTGAGCTGCTGCTCACGCTCTGGTGAGTGCAGCCCAGAACAAGGTGGGGTTTGTGGTGCGAGTGTGTTTCCTCTTTCGCCCCCTGCAGGACAGCAAAGCGGTTCCGGGTGGGGACAACAGATTTAGGAGGAAGCCCCTTGCTTTTAACTGTCCTCTTCCTCCTCCTTTTGTTGGTTTTCTTTGTTACTGTTTCCCAGCTTCCCAGGTTGACGGCCTTCCTCTCTCCTCCATGAGCTGCAGGGTACACTTCAGGCCCCTGCACAGTCTGGCCCTGTAGCAATCAGTCCTGCTTCCTCTCAGCTTCCCTGACATCTTGCAGTCTATTGACAGCGTCCAGCAGCTCAGCCACCTGCTGCAGGAGAGCCTCCACCAGGGGAGCACCGAGTGCAGCCCTGACCACTGTGCACCCTCACCTCAGGAGACCAGTGCAGGCACTCTCTATACTCAGAGCTCTGCACTGCAGCCTCCCCTCTCATTGGCTCTGTCTGGGTGCCTACGCTGGCCACCGCCGGGGCAGCCAGAGCAGAGCTCCCAGACCAGGCCCTGGTCACATGGCGAGTGCTCCCCATCCCACTTGCCTGCCCGGGCAAACTGCCTCGACCCTCCCTGTTTGCCTGCCCTGTTCACCACACTTCTGGTCACTCGTGCTCCCTGGGGCAGGTTTTCTTCTTCTCAGAGCTACTTTTAGTGTTCCTCCATAAGCCCATTGATCCTGATATTTTCTCTTCAACTCTTCCATAAACTCTACTTTAACCGATTCATTTAAGGATTGAAATGAAATGGAAAGACATGTTTAACAAAGATACAAAAATCTTAGGCAAAAGCTGGGGAAAATTAAGGAAAAAAGTAAAAGAAAAGGTATAAAACCCCTCACCCTAAACAGCAGAGTATAAACCTGCAGGGAGGAGTGGAGAGAAAAACAAAGCAAAGGCATGAAAGAATTCTCAGGGTATTGTTTGAAGTATGGTTAATTCATAGAGAGAATGGATCTCTAGAAAGAATTAATGGGAATATAGATGAAAACAGTAGAGGAGGAGAAGGTTTTTGCTGTTGGGTTCTTTTTTCTTTTTTACTGAGAGGACTGGGAATTCCGGTGAAGAATATTCTAAGGTCCTCCCCTGTATCCTGGAGAATTGATGAAAAGACTATCTGAGCTCCAGAGCCCCTAACCACCTCTCCCAGGGCTCTGTAGTCCTTGTTCATGTTCTCCAGGCTACTGCTATCAACATCACTAGCACCCACATGGACCACTAGAAGTGGGTAATAGTGGGATCTACTAGAGCAGGCAGCCTCTCTGCAACACCCCTGATTCATGCCTCTGGTAACCAACACTCTTCCCTTGAGACTGGGTCAGGCTGACAGATGGGTGCTTCTGTGCCTTTCAAAGTAGAGTCCCCTACCACTATGACCGCTGCTTTTTCTTGGCAGCACCAGTAGTGATCTTCTTTACTGGTGCATCCCCTGGCACAGCTCAAACATCGCAGACTGGCGCATCCGTTCCCTGCAAAGAGAAAGCAGCAAAATCCAGAGGGTAAATACAGGAAGACACAATGTGCGCAGGGCAGCCCACACGTGAGGAACCATGAGACCTGGAAACCAAGCGCTGATTGTGCAGAGGTCGGTAAGACACAAACACGGCTGCAAAGTTCAGGCTCAGTAAGGGAGCTGGGGACTATAGACATGGAGCTGGAGCTCTGCTAGCCCCGGAGGGCTGCCCGGTCCCTGTGCTCCCAGCCTGGCAGACAAATACACTGCCTGTGAGCTTTGGGGACCTGGGCATCACCTTGCTCAGTTCCTACACCATCTGCAGTGGATGGCTGTATTCATTTTGCCACCCGGCAGACCACAGGCAGCATTAACATCCACCCTCCTACAAGGACCAGAAACAAAACTGATGATGTTAATGAAGTGACAAAGACGTTTTAAAATGTGCTTGAATTGTCAGCGTTGAGCTCTGCCCTGGCTGATGGAAAAGAGCCTGCTGAAAAGGTCAGAACTGGTGCAACAGGGGAATCTACCCTCACTGCATGCATGTGTTGAATTATACATATCCCCCATCAGTTGATGTGCAGGTAGAAATGGCTTTTGGAAGTGCCTGGTGCAGAGATGGGCTGGGGGAAAGGATGCTAAGGAGAACTGAGAGCCTCACACCTGCAGCCCTCACCACTCAGGGCAGCCAGCCCTGACCCCAGCCCAGCAGCCCCCAAGGCTGCCTGCAGCCCTAGGCAACAGGAAAACTCATGGCAAGGAGCTCCGGTGCCACCATGGCAAGGCTGGGTTCACAAGCCAGCAGGGCCCTGGGATCAGAGAGCTCCACCGTGCCAGCAGATATCCTGGCTCTCTCATCCTGAATAACACAGAAACACGAATGGCAGGTCTGGGAAATGAGGAAGTGGTTTAAGAAACACAAAACAGAATGCATGACTTCGTGTTACTGCCTTTATGACTACTGAGGAGTCTGAAGTTAAGGACCAATTGGGATGACTGCTGCCTCGGCCAGCACTGGTGCATCCTTCCCAAGTAACTTCCATTTCAAAATCTCTGGTTACTATTTTCCCTGGAAAAGCTAAAGGTGTAGCTGCAGGGATGAAGGTGTAGGAACAAGAAGGAGAAATTATTTCCCTGCCACCGAAGTTCATGTTAATGCACTACGCTCGACCTCCTATGGGGAATTCCTCATCAAATTGTTGCAATGTTCTCTTACTCTTACTTACCCTGAAATATTCAAAAATTCTGTATGTTGGTTTGGGGTTTTTTTCTTGGTTTTTTTTTTCCAAAATAATAATGTAAAATAATCTGGAATACATAAAGGAGTATATAAGATGACAATCTCATTTCATTATTATGTATTTTTGATGCGTCAAGCATAAAATAATGAGGATACGTGACTTGCATCCAGTTCACTCTTTCTTTTGCTTTATATACTTGGATACATTTAGCTTCAGACCCTCTCTGTCTTCTCTGAAGCAGCCCCAAGCTAACCCACAAGTTTCAGGCAGAATTAGGTAGGATTTTGCTATGCTTCTAAAGCCACTATCCCAAAACACAGCAGCTACAGCAGAGTCACCGAGAGCCGCCTGTCTCACTTTAAACTACAGTATGTATGTGGGTATTTAGACATGACACTGTAATTGTCCAGTGACCACTACTTCTTTTCTTCATTATAATTGCTCAACAACAATTGTCTATATTTCTTCAAACATTTTTTCACATAAGTGGGGCACTGGATGAAGCTCAGCTAATTATTTTAAGCAGGCAACTGCCTTTTCAAATACACAAATTGGCTGGTGAAAGAGAAGAATCATACTGTGTGCAAACAAAGACTGACATAATCTTCCTGGTGTTTTATTTCACTACTGCCAGAGCAGATTTTATTTCCCTCCTTAATACTAATAAAGCAGACTCCCCATTGTTATATGGCTCTGCACTTTTCCCTGCTCCACCCTCTTCTTGAGACTAAGAGCTTCCAGCTTCTCTCTTTTTTCATTTTTAATTTAATACTAGTAGTAATGCCATGTGACGTGTATTTACTTTTATTATGCACCATGGACTGCAGGGAAGAAAAGGAGTAGAAGAAAACAGTCTCTGAATGCTTTGGATGGTGACTGGAATACCGCTTTGCCCTCCGTTTGCGAAGAGCAGTCTCTGCTGCTGGATGCACCCAGGCACGAGCACGCAAGTCCGGTCATGCTCTGCAGAGGACTTACAGATGTCACGGTGCACATTCAATACTGATCGCTGTGAAAGAGTGACCCTGAGTAACTGGGACTGAGTGAAACAAAAGGATCTGCAGAATGAAAAGACATCAGATGCACATAAGCAGGCGTTTCATAGGAATCACAGAATGGTTTGGGATGGAAGAGATCTTAAAGACCACCTAGCTCAACCCCCCTGCTATGGGCAAGGGCACCTTTCGCTAGACCAGGTTGCTCAAAACCCCATCCAAGCTGGCCTTGAACACTGAAGATGCTTTGAAGCTGCTGTGCCCAGGTTCTCACCATCCAAGGCTTGCAGCCAACTCGGTGTTTGGACGTGCCCTTAGCACAAACAACCCGGTGTGCCAGGGAGGGGACTCCTTCACATTTGGCCACCACATAACTCTGCCTACCCTCCTCTGGGGACATCAGCCTAAGCCAGCCTGAGGTCCTCCTGATGGGTTGTTACTGCCCAGAGACAGAATAGCTGCAGGTACCTCTGAGCTGACCTAGAGATAGCTGGAGAAGAAGACCCCAAAAGACCCCAGAGAGTGATCTCCCTTCCCACTGCTCTTGCTTCCCTCACTCTTCCCTAAAGTACCAAAATCAGGTCTGGGACACTGATAATGGTGGTTCCTAACAGGCCTCTCCCAGCGGTCTCACAGGGATATGTGCTGAAGTTGAAAAACAAATGATTAACAAGTGGTATTTGTATTTAAAAAGGAAAAATGCATTTTAAGGTATCTCCCAGACTTCTGAATACTGTCAGGATTCAAACCAAGAATAGCCCATTATATCCATTATTACTTTTGCAGGCCAAGGTTAGTTTCTCCAACTTCAGAACCTAAGTAGTTGCCACCATCCCTGCCTGTGTTTGATGGCCACAGACGTGAGAATCATCAGATCTTTCATGCGGTACCACAAGCCACACAGCAAAGAAACAAGACTTTGAGGTCTCACCTAAGGTTTCTTACATTTTCACTAAACAACGTTGCAGGATACCCTCTGCAAGAGCGAACCTAAAAGCATCCTGACACCAAACCTTTACCATCGCACTGCACTTTGTGTCGTTTTACTGTTTCTCTCTTATGGGATTTTTTTTATTCATTTTGCTTTTATACAATTGTCCAAATAGAATAATTTTAGGGTTTTTTTTCTGTCTGTCTTAAACAATCTCTAATTTACTTACACATACTGATCTCCAGTCTACCCTCGAGGAAAACCTGATGGCATTGCTTGTAGTGACATAAAATTATACATGGAACTAGTTACTAAGTAGTTTAGATAACATACAGCAAACCTGTAATTTCAAATCCATTTCCCTCCTGAAAAATCAGTTCAGCTGATTTATTACAAAGTATTCCTATGTTAGTTAATTCACAACTCTGCTTAATGTAAAATAAACATATTGTGGGAATTTTCAGTATTCGACTCTGCATTTGATTTTTAAAATCACAGTATAAAATAAAAGGGTACAAAGCTTTTGGAAAATTCAGATGCTGACATTGCAGATAGCCCAATACCATGACAGTAACAACAAAATAAAAGCTCGCATACAAGAAGACATGGAGACCATGGAAGTCAGGGCATGTCAGCATAACGGGAGGAAAAAGACAGTTATTTCTTCCTTGCCAAATGCCTCATCTAAGAATAAATGCCATTAAGTCATCACAAATGCCTTTACCACCATGGGGAAAAATCAGAACAGACTTCTGTGTTGCCTTCACCCCTGCCCCGTGTGTGTGTGTGCTGAAAGAGTAAATGAAATACAAAAAAGGGCAAAACCCAAACAACCAAAAGCAGCTCTACCTTGACACAGCATACACACTTCTCATCATGGAGAATGGAAAATGTGAAGGTCTGGAATATAAGGGCCTGTATCTTTATGGGGACATTTAAGACGGTAAGTACATTTAAGCAATAAAAGGCATGGAGCCAAAGCTCTGAATCCACTGTGTGGATACACATTCAAAAGTGGTGTCATTAGCTCAGTTTAGTTTAATCCTCCGTCACAATAATATGCTTTAAACTTTACACCTTGACTTAATCCATCTTAAGTTCCCCGAGTGTCTCCTTACAGGCTTAATTTAATGCCCAGCTCACATTCTGCCTGACCTTGCCTGCACCCCTGCAGAGAGGCAGAGCAGCCACAACCAGCCCATTCCCTCCAGCTTCTGCTCTGCCCCATTTCCACATGCTCCTGCATAGCCTTTTGGGTCACGGGTACCTTGTGTTAACTGGTCACCGAGTTGCTCACCACTTCCTCACTGGAACCCCCTTCCCCTCTGGGGAAGGCAAGGTGGGTACCTCCACTGGCAAAGCCCTCCAAGCCACCTCCACTGCCTCTGTGGGAAGAGGGTTTTTTCCTGCTGTTGGATTTTCTCTCTATGAACCACAGCAAATGTATTCCTGGTTGAGAGATTCCCTGGTACTTTCTCAGTTTGTCTTTTCTTGCTTCCCACTTAATCTGGGATCTCCCCCTAACTTTATGCAATCTCTGTGTCCTCTCCTCTCTTATCTCTGCCACCCTCATTCCCAAACTGACTCCAGATTGCCTACCTTCCTTCCATGGACCAGCTCTGTGGTATGGGCTCAACACCTTAGCCTGTTTCATCCTCAAGACCTACTTACTCATGGAGAGCTGAATATGTGGATGAGAAAGTGGAGAACCAATCCAGCTCCTCCTCTTCCCCAGCTCTGTGGAAGTAGCCATCCTCTTACATGGGCAAGCAACAAGACAAATGGCTTGAGCACCCAGCTGAAACAGGACTGATGTCCCAAATCACCAAGGGATAAGTCACCCAACTACAACAGACGTAGGATTTGAGTAGTCACATTGGGTTGGTTTAAAGATGCTGTTTAAGAGAAGGGCGTCCTAAATAGTAAACCAGTCACATATCTCATTAACACCCTTATGTCACTTCCACAGAAACCAAACAGCCACATCTGAAATTGTGAAACGACAGGCACGCTGCACAGAAACAATTTGTTATGAACAAGTAACTTATAATTTATGAAGTCATCACAAAGTCTAGTATCGCAAATCTCCTTGTTGAGAATGCAAACTGCAACTCAACTGACCGCGACCAAACCGAGGAACCCGTGAATGAAGAAATATTCACCCCAGGAGAAACTCAGCCCCAAACTAAACCTGATACCATGTTCTATTTACTTTCTCATGGATGCCATTCAAAGACACAGCACAAGGCGTCTTCCCAAATCGGACAGGGAAGTGAACAAAGGGCAAGCTGTGGAGGGTGTTTCGAAGTTTCATCAGTACATGTGGCTTGTTAATCCCAAGCAAAACTGGGCAAAGGCATCCCCTTTCACAGCACCTCAGAGGAACAAATGCGTAGGTGACTTAGTCCCTTGGCCTCTGCAGGTCAGAAGAGACTTCGGAAAAGACCGAGCAACACCCACAGCAAAAGTCTGCTGTCAAACATATTCTGTGTTTCCTCTACGTTTTTCTCCTCATAAGAACTGTTTCCAATTTCATCATCAAAAGCCTTTTCCTTTGCTAGACTAAAACTCATACCCGTTTGAAGCCTGCCCATCATTTAACATTATTTCAGGGAACTTCAGAAAGCGCTGTAACAAACCCAAACCAAACAAAGCAGCCAACACAAACACAACCAAAGGCCTGAAGGTCAAAACCTGTTTGGAAGCCTCAAATAGCAAGGTATGCTTGCCACGATGCCAGAAGGGATCAGTCTGAACTTGGCAGAGAGAAGACTGAGAAATCACCAGCCCCTTTTAGGGCATGGCAGGCAAGCTGTGCATGAAGAGGAGGGGAAAGACCGGGGGATATGGAATCACAGAGCCCCTTGTTCAGCTGCTCAAACCATTTCATCAGTAAAGCCTCTGGCCTGAATCATGCTACTTGCCTAAGAGGGGCTCGCTCGCCTGGAAACCGTTTTGAGGTTCTTGGGGAAAGAAAGCAGCAAACATATTACTGTAACAACAATCTACTCCTTCTTTTGGGAGCATTCTACTTCAACAGCTCCACCATAAAGAATGGTGGGAACAGAACAACACTGCCTAGCACAAAACTGAAGCTATTCTTCCATGCAAAGGGGCAATCACTGCACTGCTTTGTGTGTGGTGGCAGTGGGAAACACTGTGCATCACTCTGCTCAATGGACTGTACCCAGGCACCTGTTTCCCATCTTGCAGTCATTACGGACTCAACCAAAGTCAGCAGTACTGGAGCAGCATCATTAAGTCATTGCACTGATCAAAATCCAAGTCAAAATACATGCAGAATTCAGGAAAAATTCAATTATGACCTTTCATTCAGCACTTATTTCTTATTCAGCACTTTCTAATCTCTGCTTACTCTGCAAGACACAGCTGAAAGAGACACAAACATGCTCCCTTCACCACATAGCCTTCAACTCTGAAGGCTTTAGAGATGTCTCCTTCCAGGAAGCAAAAAAGATACCTGTTACCTTGCATCAGTGGCAAATGTGGGCAGTCAATTTTGTTGAAATTAATGGCGCTTTTGTCATCGATTTCTATCAAGAGAAATTTGGGTCATGCCCATTTTTTCCTTTAAGTTGTCAGTAAGCCAGCAGAAATAAATACCCCATCTTCAGCACCACCAACCTCTTCTTCCTCCTGCTGGTGAGGCAACACATGAATTCTCCATCCCTTACTGCTAGGGAGAGCAACTGTTACTCTGCAGCTGGTTACACTGCCATGGGTAAACATAGGCTGGGAATTCAGTGGTTTATCCAGGGAACTGTTAGCCTAGAGGTAGCACTGCCTCACATAACCACCCTGTTCCCTATAGGAGCTATGGTGGATCTCAGCCAAGTTACAGTATCACAGCCCCTGCCTGCCTGCTCTATCCTGGTGCTGGAAAACACTGTCCTAGTACCAGGTCCAGAGAAAAACAACCCAACCCAACCCCAAAGTGCCATTGCCTCAGCCCCCAGCACAGCCTGGGGTTTCAGCATACTCCTACAGTCCCAGGCCATTTTGGCTGACAGTGCAGAGCTGCCTGATGCAGCTATTGCCCACGTACATGCTCCTTTGTACAGAGGCAAGCAGGCGGCAGCAATCACGTCTTAAAGCCGCGAGACCTGCCACCAAAGGTACCCTCGGCTCCTCCTGCTGCCCCCAGACCCCTCTGCCCTGTCCTACCTGACCTGAGCCACTACTGACAGTGTTTCTTCTACCTAGAAGCTGGTAAGAAAAACAAACTATGTGCCCCGTTAATCCGTCACAGCAGCAAGGCCTTCGTACTGCTTCCTTCTTTGAAAATAAGGAGGTATTACAGTGACATCCTCCTGCACCAGCAAAATTGGCTCAAGGCTCCTGGAGATGCGCCTTGCTGCTGTTCCTGCAAGGAGTCCGCCATGCAACGGGAGAAAGCTGCTCCCTGCAAGGAAGTGCAGTATGCAAAGTATTTCCTGCTCTGTAAAATGGTAAAGGAGAAGTACTTCATTAACCATCACCCTCCACCAGCCCTGCCACAACAGTGGGTAAACCCACTGCTACCAGAGTAAAATATTTGACCCCACAAGCTTCCCTCCAGGTGACTGGGATGCTGCAGACAGTGCACAACTGGGAATACCGCTATGACCTCAGCAGAAGGTGGTGCCAAACCTAGCACAAAACAGGGATTAGACTGAAGATTGCTAGTGCTGATCACTGATAAGCAGAAAAGGAAGGTCATTTTGCATTAAAACATATCCAAAGACATAGCTGGTATTCTGTGGGCTTTTAGCCACCCAGGCATATAAACATGGCAATGGCAGTCAAAAGCAGTTTTCTCATAAGAAAGCCCTATTGGTGATTCTAGAGAATTTAATCCTAGGCAACTGGCACTAAGAAATTCAGAACTGCTTTAAAGTTTCAGCTAAGCGTCCTCCAGTTATATGCCTATCAACAAAGGAACTGGCAACAGCTCGTGGATAATGATTGCCAAGGGAGAGTTTCAGCTCCCCATCAGTAACAGAGAACTTGTGCTAAAATGCAACTTAATAATCAACTAGTTATGTAACCCTAAAATCCCAAGCACATCCATAGCAAAAAATCCCAAGTATCTGCTGGAATTAACAGTTAATTATGCAGTTAGCAGAATGCTGATACCAAATACTCTCTTTTGGTTTGCATTTGCATTTCAAAGGAGACAAATCACAGCTTAAATGAGAAAATACATAATTATGCCTTTGCCAAAATGCTTTTTCAACACCGTATTCAATAATAACTGATGATAATGTACACACGACAGTAACTACTTTTTAAAGTTCATCAGAGAAAGGTAGCAGCAGCCAGAAAAGGTGCCCATTAGGTATCGTTTCATACATCCATTATGCCAGGGCTCATTGTCACTTGCAGTGGTTCATCAGCAAAATTATTGCTGTATTCTACAGGCGGCAGCAATTCTTCTCTCCTGCCAACGATGCCTCAGAAATCAAGACCTTGCTCATGCTGTCATGCAAAACCTGGCATTTTCTGGGAGCCAGCCGAGGCATGCCTTCCTCTCGGGTCACTTTAGAGAAACTACTTCCTAATTTTTCTCGTATTCATATTTAACTTTACAGGGGAAGCAGCAAAAGGAAGCACCAGGGCATTTGGAGGTGCCACCAAACAGCTCACTGATGTGCAGAAAGATTAAAGCAGTACCACTATTCAGACAGACACTTGAAAGGAACAAACCTCTTCTCCAACCTACCCCTTCCTGACAAAGACCTCGAGAGAAGTGAAAAGACACCCTCCCAAAAGGCTTGTGGATGTCCCAAAGTCATGCTGAGACAATACTAAGAGAGCATAATTATGCCAAGTCCAATGTAAAAATCACTGGGCAAGTCTTCGTGCTTAGCATCATAAAAACCAAGTCAAACATATCACGAGCTGGAAACCTGCCAGAATATCCACTGGGCCAACAGATGATCTAAATGAGAAAGAAGTGTTTGAGAAAGATCAGGCCATAGAAGAAAAGTTATATAAAATCTCTGCATCACTGTTCTCTGCAAAGGAGTCCAGGAAGGCTCTGCACCGTGAGTGTGAGAACTAGTTTCAGATGAAAGTGTGAGTTCTTCTACTCACACTTTCATCTGAAACTAGAAAAGAAAGAAAGAAAAAGAAAAAAATAAAGAAAGAAAACAAAAATACAGTAAAATGAATAGTAATAAATCACTAAGACCAGATGGCATCCACCCATGAGCTAGAAAGTAACTTAAATATGGAACTGCTGAACTACTAACTGTGATGTGCAGCTTATTGCTTAAATTGCCCTTATAAAAGGCATGGAAGGTGACAAACGTGACTGATTTCTTAAAATGGGTTTGGCACTGGGGAGGGAGCACTCAAGGGACCAGAGTCTAGTAAATCTCCCTCCTACATCTAGCAAAATGATTGAAAGAGGAGCATTAACAGATAAATAAATACACTGTTAAGGGAAGGAAGTCTCTTTGGCTAAGAGAGGCCATGTGGCTGTTGAAACCAGATGATCTTTAAGGTCCTTTCCAACCCAAACCACTCTATGATTTTATGTCTCTTGAATCTGTAACAGAACTCTGATGACAGCACTTGAGCTCTGGTCGATAGAGGCAACATCTGTATGACAGAAATGCCTTTTACATGCCAGGTCTAGCTGCATCCCACGGCCATATGGGGTGAGACCTAAGCAAACACCAACCCTCTCCTCCTCCTCTCCTCTGCCCTGGTTTCCACACAAAGGAAACTGGGGCATGCAACTTGGGTATAGGCTCTAATCCCATCTGTCACTGTGCCAGCATGAGTGATTACTGGTCCAGGACCTCCTGCACACTGCACTTTGCATCAGGAGATAGGCAGGCATGCAAAGTTGGATGTTAAAACTATTAAAAAGATCTCCTGAAAGCTCTTAAAGAGAGCTTAGGGATAAGGAGGAGGGCTCTTCATGGATTATTAGCAGCTTAAAAATAGGAGACCGAGGGTAATAATAAAGGGGCATCTCTCTCAAGTAATGGAGAGGTTACTAGGGAAGTCTTGCAGAACTCTGCTCTAGGGCCTGGGCTGAAAACTGTACTCATCCATCATCTGAAAAAAATGAGATCCATGGAAGTGACAGAGCTTTCTGATAACTCCAGATGATGGAATCAAGAACTGTCTGGGGAAAACTGCTGAGAAAAAGCTTGCTGGCTGACAGAATGGAAGGTGAAAAATCAGGAACTGCAATCCATGCCGATGGTATGATCATCTTTCACCATACATACAAAATAACTGGGGCTCTAAGTGAACATACATCACCCAATAAAGAGACCTAAGTGCAACTGGAAGAGGTTTTGGGGGCTTCTGTCTTTCGAAAATACTTGTGCAGTGCTTACTAATGGTCAACAAAAGCAAAGGGTGAGAGAAGGCTTGCGAGCTACTGCATAAATCCACTGCACTTTGAAAACAGCACATCAGTGCAGTCTCCTCCCCAAACTAATACAGTGGGCTAGCAAAATCAGGGAGGGAGGAGACAAGGACAGCCAGGGGCAGCAAATAACTGATATACAAGGGGAGAACAAACTGCCTAGCCAATTCTTCAGCTCTTAGAAGAAATGACGGGACCTGGCAGAGAGCTCCAAGTGATAAATGGCATACAGAGGATGAAAAGGAATATATCCACTATTACTACAAACACCAGAATGAAGTGGCACTCCATTAAATTATCAGCTACCTGCTTTAGAAACATCTCCAACAAACAAATACACGTAATTAAATTGTAGAAGCGACTGCCGCGGAACATTTTCTCTGTCAAGATTATAAATGTATTCAAAAAGGTATCAGGCAAATTCACAGAGGAAAGATACAGAGGGGTTATTAAGCACAACTGTCTGAATGCAATCTCCCGTTCAGAATCACTGAATCACTAAATCACTGACTGCTGGAACAGGCAAATGAAGAAGTATCATTTTTACCACTGTCCTGATCTTAAGCCTTCTTTTTAGCTGACCAGTTTAAAGGTTAAGAAAATAGGCTAGATAGAACTTCCTTTTGACAGTATTCACATTCTTATGGATCTCCTTAAAACTACTTTATCTCCTGCTTTCCTTTCAGTGTCACAATTTTAATGAAAGTACCTTGAGACATCAGAGATAAAGGCATCAACAGGCAGAGCCCTTAGAAATTAAGGTGAAGAAGTTGAATTTATTGCTTTGCCCAACCACTGACCTGTTTACAAAGAAAAAGCAAGTAAGATTTGGAAAACTCTAACTGGAGCATATTACATCTATTATGTACAGATATGACAGTAGCTCATCAAAATTCCCTTCTGTGTCTGTATTCTTTTGGGCCAGGTATATAACAGAATCCTTCCGTATACTTCTCTGAATGGAAACTTTGCTGCACTTTGTCAAAAAGCAAATAATAGTAACAAAGCATAGAAAAGATTTATTGATAATGATACCCACTTCTCACTGCATTGACAGTTTAGATTGCATGATGCAGTGCTCCTCTTCAAAGTAATATATACAAGCAAAAATCATGCAGGGAGGAATACCAAGGAGTGCTTGCTGACCTTTTAATGAGATCAGCGATCACAGACACAATTTATCAGCAGAGAATGAACACCGACAACTCTTACCAACAATCACTGCTGCAATATTAATTAAAAATGAGGGATTTGGAGACTGCCAGATGAAAGGGATTACAAAATGTACCTAAATTTAGACACAGCAGGATTAACGGACTGCAAAAGAAACCAAAAGGGTTAACAGCCCTCATCCCACAAAATATTAAGGGGGGAAAAGCAATCTTTTGAACAATAAAAGAAGTTACTTATTGGCTTTATCACCACTCACAGAGGTTCTAAGTAATCATCACCCCCAAACCTAAGGTACTTAAGGTTAACCCCCCCCCCAACCTGCTATTCTTAAATATTCAGCTTATTTTATTACATTTATCTTCCTGCTGTTACCACAGACATCAGAATACCAGGAAGACTTACATGCTTCTGCACCGAAAGGGCACAGAGAGGCAGCTGCCTCCTCGCACTGCCTTACGCAACACCAAATCCTAATGGCCCCAGCTTCCACAATATATTATGAGAGTATATTAGGAATATAATGAAAAGACAATGAACGTGCTATTTACTAATAAAATACACGTAATTAATAAATGCGGATTTTAAATAAAACCAGCTACTCAGCCAAGCCACCTCTTAGTTCTTAATTTAATTTTATGACTTTCCTCAGTGTTACAAAATCCTTTGCCTGCTCTCAACCTATGACAACACTGGCACAGAAACTCCCCAGAAATTCCCATGTACTGAAGCTGTTTTTCCACTTCTTATCTCATTTGCTCTACATCAAGTTTATCATTTGAAATATGTATTCTCTGGTTTTCCTCTCTTGATAACATCAACCGCTGCAGCCTTCTACATTACAAAACTTCACACTTGGGGCAGTTACCAAAGGCATGTTGGAAGATCCTTGCAATAGTACATTTTTATTTTACTGAAAGTTACATCTTGCACTTTAAAGGAAAGATTAACATTAATTCATAGTAACCTTTGTTAGTTTGTTAAACTACATTACATACATAGCATTATTGGGTTATTTAAAAATATCTGGAGTAGATGATTTAATTTCATAATGAAAACGCCATCCATGCTGCACTACAAACTAGAAATGGCAATAATGAGAGGACAGCCCCTTCGTAATTCAAAATCCGCAGCCTGAAGATTTGCCTTATCAAAGGCACCAACTGGTATATTCTGCACTTCATATTTTGTACATAACATTCAGTAAACTACAGCCTCTACTGAAACCTTTTTACTGTAAGGACCGAGCTGCATGCGATGTCATACAATCATCTCAGAGATGGAAAAAAGACACGACTGATCCAAACGCTTGTGAAAACTGTCCCAGTTTTCAGACTCAGTTCTTCAAGTTCACTTGAATAGTTTTGGGTACCTCGTGCAATGCCTTCTGCTGTTTCTATCAGGCAAACCCTCAAGTCCTTGAGTAGCATAACGATCTCTGTAAAAATCCTATGACAGTTAGAAGAAAGTACAACAGCCAGGAAACTCAGAACCTGAACAGTTACGCACCTGTGATTTATTCTTTATGCTGCAGATGACAAACCAAGAGAAATCAAAGGAACAAGAAAACACAGCACATTAGTCATTTGGTGCATTTGCAAAATCCTGTTGAAATATTGATGTTCCACTTCAATGTACTAAAGCGTCTCAACACGGTGTCTGAGCATTAGTGAACTCTTTCAGTATCCCACATCATCACTATTTTACAGCTGGAATGTTAAATAAGATAATTTGGGTAAATTGCCTAAAAATGGTAAGCAATTTTGAAATTTGAGTCTCTTCTTCAGAAGTCCCCAAGGATTTAGAAGTCTACGAAAAGACCATGTAAAACCTACAATCAAAGGGAAAATCAAGACCTGCAGGGGACCTCCAGTGTCGGGCTGGCACTCTGTTTTCTTTATGCCAGCAGAAGCCAATGCGCGCCTAAGAGGATGCCTGATTTTGAATACTGGTCAGCAATGCCATCATCTGGGTTCCTGCCCTATGGGGAGATGAAAAACCACCATTTCTCTTCCTTTAGGGGAAGGGATGGATAAGCAAGGCAGTTTGCTATGAGGGATGCAGTTTCTGGCTTCCAGCTGGGAGGGGAATTTGTGCTATGAGCACAAACTGTGACCCCAAAGGCAGCCCATGTCCCACTGCTCCTGCTGGTTTCCCGTGTCGGGGGAAGCAAGGATCCCTGTCACACTATGTCTTGGCTCCTGCTGGGTTTCTGTTGGCACTGCTGCACTCGTAAATGCTTTTTATCCCTCCCTGAGCCTCTGAAAGGTTGCCAGCCAATGCCCTGACTTAATGTATGGGTGGAAGCAGATACCCGGGAAGTTGCCACCACCAGCCAGCGGGACAAGGAACTGCCTGAGCCTGTCACAGAAACACGAGCAAGGAGGAGCAGCCCTTGCCTTCCTCTGGGGTTTGGGCACCTGACTCCTGCACTACAAACACATAAACTCCTAGTACTGAAAGACCTGGATCATCAGATTTTTTTTCTACAACCAAAACAATCATGCTGCCCCAAAATGTTGGGTGCTTTTCCTTCAAAAGGACAGAGCCAGAGAATCATTTTAGCTACTGGTTCAATGAGTAATTCATCTAGTAAGGGAGAGACCAGGGAAATTTGAAATCCACTTCCCTACCTTCCAGGACCATGGCTTAAAAATCACGTTTTAGGCAGTTCCCTGCAGCAAACAGTTAAGTTTGCATCGCTGCAGACAGAATCCCTGAAAATAAGCTAGCGTTAAAAAAAACATTGTGTTTTGCTTACTTTGTTTTTGCACCTATTCCAAACAGCACCACTCAAGTTTCCTGCTTTCAATTGTGTATAATTTAACCAATTTAATGCTCTGGACTTAAACTGTCCATGTGTGCGCCTGCCTCAGGTTGAATTGGATTGGAAAATTTCAGCTGAAGTGTTTGGTTAAGTCTGAAGAGAAATTGTCTCCCTCCCTCGAGTTAACAACAGCCACAGCCATAGTTTTGCCTGGGGTATTTCTGTTACTTTGCTGTAGCACCCTGAAATGTCTCTGAGCTTAGGTCTTCAACCAGGGATAGCCTTTTGCCATGTCTTAAGGAAATCCTCCCCATTAATCTCTCTCTGTTCTCCCACATCCATTCAAGGGAAGGCTTCCTCACCGGCAAAAAAATGAAGAAAAACCCAACTGTCTCTTATTGCATAGTCCTATATCATCGCTACAACTCAACCAACCTGACCAAAGGAGTCACACGGGAAAAGTATTCCGGGGTAACACAACTTTTCAGCTTGGTTATGGATACAGTCTTCAAAGCACATACCCAAAGGGCTCAAACTACGATTTCACAGACAACCTTAATTTAGGGATTTTGCAATTTCTCGGATTTGAGCTTGCAGCCTTAAGAACATCATTGCAACACTCTTTGAGTGTAATTACATATGCAACAGTCATCCTTAAGAGTGTTTACCTGCAACAGGAATTATGTGGTGTCACATATATGACAGTCTTTTAAGGATTTACTGTGGATTAAAACTAAAGCTGCATATACAGAATATTAGTTTCGATTACAATTACTGTGCTACAAAAGAAACTGATTAAAAACACCCACATACTGTAACTTATACAATCACAACACAAAACACACTGGCCCATTCCAGCTACTCTTTTCAAGCTGTTTTTAGGCATTTCAGTAGCAGGCTGAGTGGCCATTTTCTAATCTCTCAGATCTCATCTTTGCATTTACTTAAGCCCACTTAAAGCAGTGGAATATACACATGATCCAAAACAACCAGCAGTACACTTAATTAGATATATGGGGAGATTCAAGTTGGGTATAAAGCAGAAGCTCTTCCCTGTGAGGGTGCTGAGGCGCTGGCACAGGGTGCCCAGAGAAGCTGTGGCTGCCCCAT
>JAVHNF010068446.1:12698-28490 GCA_034783455.1 Micropsitta finschii | reverse complement strand
CCTGCTCTTGCAGGGGGGTTGGACCAGATGATCTTTTGAGGTCCCTTCCAACCCTTGGGATTCTGTGATTCTGTGAATTACATCACTTGCAGTGAAAATCCTCTGGAATCAGGGTTCGCTTGGTTTTTTTTGTTAGAATATTGAAAGTTTATTACCTTGCTGCTTATCAAAACCCAGTTCTTATTTATATAGCTAAAGACATGACACAAACGACTAAGAGCTTCATTCATCACACGTGTAATGCTCTGCCACAGACAGGACCAAATTAATTCTGACCTGACAGATCTTTATTCTACCCATGTTGCAGGACATAGTTGAATCAGTATGTGATACTACAAGTATAAGAACATACGCTACCTTTGTGTAAAGCAGAAAACATCACTGAAAGGAAGGGGAAACCAAAATGAACACAGCACAGAACAACGAAAGCGATGGAGGTTTAAACACAGAGGTAAAGAAGAAGAGAAAGCAGCAATTTGAGTAAATACACGTAAAAGACAAAGGGGGGGGGGGGGCGGAAAAATCATGATATGCACTTCAAATAAGGTATAATTTGGCTTTCCCATACACCCCTCTTTTGCTGCCTGCCCCTCTTCAAAAGCAACCTACAACATGGCACCAGAATCATCAAAGGATCAAGTGGGCCAATTCTGCCCCTGAGGCAGCATCCCAGCCTTTGGCCAGGCTCCCCTCCGAGCCCTCAACAAGTACACACATTTTGTCACTTGCTTCCACTTTTGTATAGATAAATGCTCCATCAACATGCCACTTTTTCCTCCCCTGAAGCTTTTCATCATGTTTGACTGGTGCCTTTGCCTCACTTTCTTCAGTGAGCTGACATCTGTTCTCATTAGCTCTTTTACTGCTACCACAAATAGTGTTTCCCTTCCCCCAAATCTGTTGTATCTTGACATATATGAAAATTTTGAGCTATCTTGGTACAGACATTTTTTCACTTAAGTGTCTAGCACAATGAGTATGAGATTTTGCTGAGAAATTTCTAGATAATAATACAGACATTTCTGATATCCATACATGCACGCACATATGCAAGCAAATGCATGGAATAAAGTGAAAAGCAGTAATGCAAATGAGATCTTACAGCATCATCCCATTCGCTCTACAAAGAACATTCAGGCATGCACCCTTTATTCTTCAGGAAACAAAGAAGGGAACAACCAAGACAGGACCCTAAAGCTTCCATAAACCACTTTGGGAAGCAAACCACTGCTTTTCAGGTAGAATTGAGGTAGATGAAGAACCTCTAAATGCGACCCAAGTGTCGTCCTGTGCGTAAGAGGAAGGGCCAGATATAAATCCAGAAGACACAGAAAAGTGGATGAGTCACTGGTTTGACTGGACAGAGCAAGGGAAGAAAGAAAGCAAATGAGAAGTGACTACTGAAGCAAGGGACAAGTTGTACCTGGACTTCAAAGGAGAGCACAAGATTACTTTATCATCTAAGACACACCAAAGGACTTTGTTCTTGCAAAGCAGTAGGTGATTTTGGCAGTGACATTTGGGATATGCTGAAGAGACCAAGCAGTTTGTCTAAATATACAAAAAGAAGACTGCAGCTAGTGAGGAAGACAATAAGGGTCCTGCTTTCACACAGTTTAAGATCAATTTTAAAACCTGTTTCTGATGGCTGTGACCCACAGGAGACAGTGACAGAAAACAGTATCACCTGCTGGGAGCCTGAGGAATTAGTACAGTTTAATTAATAATGCAATGAAAATGTCCTGATTTCTTATCCTCCACCAGCAGAAGCAAGCTTTAACTGGAGAATAACATCAAAGCCAATGATCGAACTCAGCAGAATGAAATGGTAGGCATAACTGAAATAATGACATAGTTTGGCACTGCCAACATCATTCACAACTGCTTACTAATTAATAAGTAACACTTTAATCTGACAGGATTGGACAACTTAAAGACAAGGAATAAACGTGCATGAAGTCTGATCTATGGGTATGTCACATTTTATTTGCCTTCAATCAGACCCTGCAAAGATCCAGGCACATCCATAAATGTAATTCTTTTTCTTGGTTCACATTCAGTACACTAAAAAGGGAGGTACAGTGCAGATGAAAGAGCTCTGAATGCATGTTTTAATCTACATAATTGTGCATATTTTCATCACGTTTGTTTTTGGTTCTTTATTCTAGTTGGATTTAAACTACTAATAAAACTGGACTGCAACTACATAAATATTTCCTTCTTGGTACTTTACTTACTTATATATAGAATTTCAGGGCTGTTTGAGTTCTGCTTTGTTTGGAACAGATTCTAATATACAATGCAGTGCAATACTGCTCCAGTACAGCACCGTAAAGCACAGAAGCAATATATGTGAAGCAGTTTATCCTCTTGCTTTGAGCAGGATCAACTACACTTTGCCCAACCCAGTGTGTTATTAATCTCCAATAAAGAGAATTCCGCAATATCCCCCATCTGTCTCCAACACCTAACCACTCAGTTTTCTCCAAGTATCTCCAATGCAGCATCATTTTTTCTGCAGTAAAGTTGATTTCTCTTCATCATTCCCCCAGCGGCCATAAAGAACGACTTATCATTCCTGTCCCCTCTCTTACACCCCTTTTTGTATTGAAAGACTGGTATCATGGCCTTCTTAATACGTTTCTCTCTTTGACACTAAGATAAATTGAGTTTTATCAACTCTTCCTTATAGACTTATGTTTTTTTTTCTAGGCTGCTTCTTATCCTTGTTCTTCCTTGGGCGGTGTCTGGTCTGTGTACACCTTTATTCAAGCACACAATATGAAATTGCAGGAGGGAAGATTCCGTTTCGATGTTAAGGCAACCACCCTGACTAGCAGTGCTGAAACCCAGCCACAATCACAGGATCAGCTAGGTTGGAAAAGACTTTTAAGATCATCAAGTCTAACCATTACCCCAGGACTGCCAAGACCACCAGTAAACCGTATCACTGAGGCCCTTATCTACATGGCTTCTGAACACTTCCAGGGCTAGTGATTCCATCATGTCCCTGGGCAGCCTGTTCCATTGCCTGACCACACTTATGGTGAAGAGATTTTTCCCAATATCCAGTCTAACCCCCCCAGTGCAGATTGAGGCTGTTACCTCTTGTCCTATCACAACCATCAGGTCCACACTTGCCAGCTCTACAAGAACAGAATAATGCCTTAGTATCAAAAGAGACTTGCCTATTTTTGCAACAGTTTTATGTTGCTGACTTTACCATAAAACCATCATGCAACCGTGCTTCTTTCAATACTGCAGTCACTAAACATCTGCTCTCAGGTATTTCATTCTTGCCCGCCTCAACTCGCACTTCTCAACATATCCCTCTGCACCTTACTGCAAATGCCATCCTCTTGGATTCAGACACTAGAACTGAAGATGCTTTTGAACTGTGATTCTGGTGACAGGGAGAATTTGCAAATCTGTAGATTTACATATTTACTCTCTGCTTTGTATGCAAGTACTTAGTAAAATTGTAGACCCAGAACTGACCCTCACCAGGACCCTCTTTCAGATGCCCTTACGGTGTAGCAGCAAACCCCTCATCACAGCTACTTTTGGAGAATGATATTTCAAGTAATTACGCACCCACTTAGTGAGAAATCTTGTCCTATTTTAACAAGAATTCCTCATTTCCTTCTGACTATCCTTACGGCTAGAGATATTCAGTGGTGAAATACATACACCTACAGGGAGGTGGCACCTAATGGCAGCCCTTGCCCACATCTCATGGAACAGGCATGGTTCCTGTGCAGTGGGCTGGCTTTTGCACACAGAATTCAGGACTGTGGATCCATGGCCACAGAGATCTGCTCAAAGGGATGGCCTCTATAGGATGGAAGAGAGAAGCCACCTTGAAAAGCCAGCACAGAAGCCACCACAGCTGCCTTAGAAAAACGAAGGTGAAAGCCCAGCTCAAACCTAGTGCATTTTGAAGTCTGACTCAATGATGAAGCTCCAGTTACCTACTTGTCTGATGAGTGGGACAGTGATGTCCACAGCAGGCAAGAACGGAAGGCACTGGGGAGGGGTTTGGGTAAGAGACAGAGGAAATTAATCCCTTTTTTAGCCATGCCAAGCTTCAGGCTACACATTCATGAAGAAGGACAAAAGCGACAAAAGAAAGCTGAGCTCCAAAGTGCATTTTACAGGAATATTTAGGTTGTCAGGGAAAATGTCTAACACATTTGCTTGTTTCTCAGCAATTCTCAAAGTGATAATTAATTGAAAAATAACAGTTTCATAGGGGTACTCCTCCCTGTGTGGGAACAACTTTTACCAAATGCCAATTAGTGGTTTCCTGTTAAAATCAAATCAAGCTGTTTTTGATAAAGCTTTTTAATGAGAAATGGCTAAAGTATGAAAATCCTCCCCACATATATTTCACATAAAATCCCAAACTGACATAATAGGCTCACAACTAACACTTCTGGTATATAAAAGTCCCTCATGTACTTCTTCATTAATTTCAAAAGAAATGTATTTACTAAATATTTAAATCATCCAATAAACAAAGCCTTATAAAAAGCTTACAAAACAAAATTATAATGTTGATGAAAGCCAATCTTAATCAGTCCTTTTCAGATGCTCCCAAAACTCATATTTTACTGATTATTTATTCATTCTTCAAATTTATGGCAAATTCAATGATTTTCTAGCTAAGCATTGTCTACTAAGTGCATCAGTAGATCTAACTATTCATCAAATAGATTCAAAGACTAGCAGTAAAGTACCAATAATGAACGCAAAGATAGGTAGGTCACCTACAACTCCAGTATGTGTCATCTACAGCTCTAAGACACCTGCAGCAATGAAGCATGAGCAGCTTGAACTGCTTGCATTGGTAGTAATTTAGTTAAAACCAAAGTTAGGGAGACTTTGGAGAACAGATTTAAAAACCTTCCACTGTACCAGACTGAATGCTCTTGGCTATGATCACTGGTTTCTGCCTTGTGTCAAGTGACAACCTTCCTCCCAAAACACCCATCCCCGTCCAACCTTCTGCAGGCGATCCTCATCCAAGTCTTCCCTCTTGCTTTTATTTGGGTTGATACCCAGTGCTGAGGCTGTTCCATGGTTTTTGTGCCCTTCATCCTGATCACAACATTAAGCCATTTTGACTGCCCTGCCTTGTAGATATTTACTGTGTGTGAAACTTCCTCCTCGTATTTACGTTGGAGACACAGGTACTCAACAAGCTTCTCAGAGGGTTTCAAAAGCATCAATAAGCAAACTCTGCTGCAGCACCTCTCATCCTGTATCTTGAGTGCTCATGCTTCCACTCCATGCTAGAGTGTGCCATGCTTTAAATGCTTCATTTCTGTTCTTGCACTACCATTAATAGAACTCAGCTTGGTTAAGCACTGCACTTCCCTCTGCGGTCTTTCTGGTTATGTTGTAAGGCACCACATGCCCTCTTCTCTTTTTCCCCAAGTAACAGACATTTGAAGTACTTTGCCTCCTTACTTGTACAATTTCCATACCCCAGGTTTATCAACTCTATGAACTCAGATTTCTCTCAAATGACCTTATTTCTAATACATTCAGTGCTGTTGCTCTGATCCTCATCACCTAGAAATCATCTACCCCACTTCCAGGAACAGCAATGCTCTCGGTGCAATACAAGCTGGCTGTTTATCTTCTGTAGTCATCTGAGCCACAGTTTTCACCATCCAGTTCATGACTAGTCCAAAAAAAAAAAACCCCAAAAGGCACTATAATCATGATAATTTCCTGCTGTAATAAATCACCCTGACCATGAGTGAAACACCCTGTGATATTAGTCACCTTTCCAGGGAAAATGCAACTCTGCAGTATTACCCATATGTATGATCTGAATCATCGAGAGTATCTCTGCAGCTGACGGAGTGGCACACGTCTGAATTCTCTTGAGGTTGAAATACTTGTGTATGAAATGCCAGCACTGACTAAATGGACACATGCTCTCTAAGAGGATGTCTAAACGACGTGTCTGAATGTGCTTGGTCTCTGTGCAGACAGACCCAGAAGCCACACACAGGTTTCCTCAGCTCTTTCTTTCCAGTATGACAAGTGCAAGGTTTTGATGGCAGGACTGTTGTCCCACATCAGCATCCTCTCTACTCCCTACTGACAAATCCCCTTTTTGTCCATTCAGGGTGGACTGGTCTTGTGGTCTTGACATTCCACAATCTTCTATCCTTCTCTTGCACCTTCTGCAGGGAAGATGATTTCCATCCCTAAAATGTTACAGAACTGGAGGATGCAGAAAAACTCTTGGCAAAGAACTACAAAAGCACACAAATCAGCAGCACCAATTTGCAGGAAGATGTGTGCTACTGGGTGGCTCAGGGATGTTCCAATGGTGCCTTCACCTTGCCTTTCTCTTTGTTAAAGACCACCTGCTTGCCTGTTGTGTATTGCTGAAGCTTAAATGCACTCAAGTTTTTCCTTCATAACCTGCTGGGTCTTTCTACTAACATCAAACTCTCAAAGTCTGCTTTTTGACCCAGGTATCCTTGTCACTTCTTACACCTATTTTAGCAAAAAAACGGATACTAAAAATGGAAAGGCATGCGCTTGGGAATTGATGGGAAAAAAGAAAACAACCAGGAAACCAGATTCAAACCAAAATACAAGTTACTAAGGTAATTCTGAAGCAAAGTGCATGTAAGAATACAACAGGAAAGAACAACAGACTCACGTGCTAAGGCACAATCTGTGATGGAATAAATTTTCCATGTGACATTACTGGAGTAAACCACAGCTCTAGAGTCAATTTAAAACCTGTGAAGTGCCAACGTAGCAGACAATCAAAAAAGCAACACAATGTCAGAAAAAAGAGCACATGGCTTGCACCGTTGCTTCTTCAAAACATACTGTCACACAGAGGACAGATAGAGTAGCTCATTCAATGAAGATCAGTGATGTCAAAATCTAAAAAGCTTTCTTTTTTGTATGTGGAAAAAGCATTTTCACATTTTTCTTGATTTGCACACAAATTATCTAGCTTAACTCCACTTACACAGTACTAACCATAGTCCGGAAGAGGCCTGGGACAGTTGCACGACCCAACTTGCTCAGAGCCAACTGTACCCTTGTCATTTCTGACAAATGGACAAACGTTTGCCTCATCTTTAAGACACCCAATGACAGACTGCACTTCTTCCCCAGACCATCCATTCCAGTGCTCCCCTGGCCTTACAGTAACAAGATACATTTCCATTTTCTCACTCACCTACTCCTTGCTGCTCATTACTTCTGCTTTCACAGACATGGAAAGCAGATCATCTCCTTTCCTCTTTACCAACGCTTGTTGCCAGAACAACATTTGCTGCCTCTCTCTTCACCTTTCCCTCCAGTCTTTTTTATGGACTCAACAATGCCAAGTAATTCAACCTGTCCCCACTAGTCAAGTTTTAAATACGCCTGATCACTCTACTCTCATTGCTGTACTCCAGGCTCTTCAAATTGGCCCATGGCACACTTGCAGGCAACTAATGAGGGATCTAACAGACAACATTAATCAGCATAATGAGACCACCATACTTTGGCCAAAGTCGTGTCAGGTATAGCAAGTTAAATCTTCATGCTCTGAAGCAATGGCTTGGTGGAAGCTCGAAGGACAAGTTCCTCCTGCTCCTACAGCTTCTCGCAGCGATGGGGAAGTGAGTAATGGAAACACACCATCAACAACCATAAGGTGAGGTTTTGAAAGGGCTTCCGTGATAACCAGCAGTTCTGGAAAGAGGAACAGGAGACACAGGCATGCTTTCTTGACTGGGACTACACTGTGGGGAAGAGCAAAAAGGATATGGACTTAGAGCACCGTGGAAAGAAGCATTATAATTTGGTGACTGAGGGAAAAAACAGACCACCACCAAGAGTTGCATGTAACAGTTTTGGAAACACTGAAGCACTCTGGACTGCTCCAGAATGACAAGACAAAAGCAAAGAACAGAGGTATTATGGGCTTGCTTGCTTTATGCATCTGTATGAGCGACAAAGATAAATGGCAATTCATGTCAGGATCCTCAGGAAAACAGGCTGCTAAATTTAAATGCCCTAACTAGACAGAGAATTGGTTAAGGGGGGGAATCACGCTTGGTCTTGGGGAGTCAAGGAGCCAGAAACATCATCTACCCTGGAAGCATACTGGAGCCTTGCCAACAGACAGGAAAACTTAAAAGCTCACAGGGGATCCCTGCAAGCCAACCAGTGAATGCCTGGCAGAAGGTATTCAAGCAAGAGCCACTGCTGTGCTTCAGCCCTATTGCCTAACAACAGTACAACAGTGGAAGGTTTTGTTTGCACCTATTCTGGGAAGACCCAAGTCTTCCTCTTGGAAAGCTGTGATCAACCCTCTCCATTCTGTACTTTGAACCAAAGCAAGACACCACGTACAGCATATGAACCACTCAGGGAAGCCCAACCTCTGAGCCTGCACAGCGAGTGCTGCATACTGCTGGAATCAGACTAAACCCCCCCGGAGCCTGCATGCACAGTGCCGCTGCATGACACGAGGCGGGCTGGGACACGTACTGCCAGCAGGAGCACAGAAGAGCCGCAGCTCCTTCGCAAGGCTGGCAACCAAGGGTGTTACGCCACAAATGGCATGATGGAGAGTCCAGCAGGTAAACCAGCGAAGTTTGGAGTTCAGCAGACCTGTGCCAAAAGCCTGAAAGGCTGCTCTTGGAGGACAGGCAAATGCTGCTGGCAGCTGGGCACTCGTCAGAAGGCAGAGCTGAAACCAGCAGAACTTGAAAAACCAAAGGAGGACAGAGACCATGAACCTGATCAGGAGTTTGATCAAGGATTGCTGGATAAAAGCCGTGTGCTTTTGGACTACTGCACTGTGTCTTCTTGAGCTGCCTTCACATATGAAATAAAATCATCTGCAAAATGCCAAGTGCAAGGGCAACACTTTCAAAACTCCTTTTTTAATCGATGCCTAAGAGATCACCCTGACGTTACGAGCCCTCCCCAAAATCCTGCGGTTTGAAATCACCGTTCAATACCAGTTTCTTAACATTTGTGGCAAGTGACTGTTCTGATGGTTGTAAGGACGTCCTCCTTTGAAGAGTCACCAGCATGGGCTCCATGCAGCAACACGGCTTTCCCTGCTGAAGATTCCTTTTACGAGTACACCCGTAAGATGATTTTGGAGAGCTAACAAAATCACAGCACAAGACAGCATGGTTGCAGGCTATGCCTTAAGGTTGTATTACTCACTTGGGCTCAACACACTGTACATGCAAATAAAAGCAGGTAAATCACTGCTTCGCTTCCCTGCTAAGAGACAGCACAGATTTTAACACAGTCTCAGAACTTGATGGATTTCTAACACGGATGTTTTCTGAAACTGTCACATCTAGAAAAACATGAATGCTCTCTGAAACAATACTTACGCTAACCTAGACATTGGTAGGTATCACAACTAAGCTGTCCAGCTGAAGTGTGAGAAAAACCGACAGCATGAGGTTTTGCTTCACCAAACCCACAATTAACTTTCATCTCTTGCTGTATGTTGTTAGAAGTCTCTTGGAAGAACTGACACAAACCCAGCTGAATGGTCCGAGTTAAAAAAATTGACTATATTCCCTTGGAAGAAAATGCTACATAATAAATGCAAATAAAAATGCAGTTAAAGTTAATGGGCATTTCAAAATACTTCACAGTTAGAAGTTAAAGGAGAAATAAAAGTTAACTATACATGTACCCCAAACTGCTTCAGTTTCTCATACGCAGGGTTTTATTTCTCTTATGAAACCTTGCTTAGGAGAAATTTTAAAAGAAAGCCAAAAAGATCCATTTTTTCTTTATTTAAGCTGTTCCTAGTTCTCAGATTTCCAGTACTCATGGGTTTTTTCCCCTGTTCTTTTTCTCCCTATTGCTTTCTTTTTCTCAAAAAGATTTGGAAATGATAACATAAAACGCATAAGCTGCAGTAACTGAAAATAAGACCACAGCTTTAAATCCCTACTAGTATGAGTTATTAAACAGAAAATGGAAAGCTGGGCAGAAAGGTGAAGTTTTGTATCTTATTACTGATTCTCTCATTTAATCTATTTTTCAGATTACTGAAATATTTTAATGTATAAAAAATAAGGGTATCTGCAAGCGAAGACTACAAATCTCAGGCAGCATCTTGTGCATGAAGTGTCTTACATATGTAAATGTATGCAGACCCAAGACTCAAATTTCACAGGCAGTCTCTGCAGACAGAGTGATGAACTATGCAATTTGCAAGGTGAAATCTCTTCTATTTCCCCTCGATATCCAAAGGATACTTCAACAAGCTGGTTCTCACTGTCGTGGGAGACCAGTACCGGTATTCTCAGCAGTGTTTGACGTGGGAGCTGAGGCAGGAAAGGAATGCAGTCCTACACAGTACTGACCTCTCAGCACATTTGTGTCCCATAAACACGTATGGCACATCACATGGCACAAGTGGGATCCTCTCTGATCACACAGCAGAAGAGGAAGGGATTCAAGGCCAGGCTTGATGGGGCTTGGAGCAATCTGGTCTGGTGGAAGGCGTCCCTGCCCATGGCAGGCGGTTGGAACTGGATAAGCTTAAGGACCCTTCCAACCCAAACCATTACATGGTTCATACGGTTCTGTGCCTGCTCACTAGGTCACATCAGAGGGGCAAAGACCAACCTGCCAAGAAAAGGGGTTGGGTGGACAGAGATCCCATCAGGGTACACCATATAAAACACCTCCTTTCTCCAGGCTTGAGCACAGGGCCTGGCATACAGCAGGAATGAAACCAGGAGCTCTGGCCTGCCCTGGCTGCAGCGCAGCATCCGTGGCACTGCTGAAAGACACCAGCTGCATTGCTGGATGGCACAAGAAACCATGCTGAGCACCAGGGCGGGACTGCGGCATCTCACTTCCCTTCCCTCAGTGCTGCAGCAGGGACAGACACGACTAAGGAACAGCAGCATGAGGTGGGAGTCAAACGAAAATGTCTCGTGCCGAAGTGAGAGACTCGACAAATCTGATCGCAGCGTATGTTGGAAGAAGCCTCACAATTCATGAAGTCATTCTGGTCCATAATTAACTGAACATTAATTACAGAATCTTGAAAAGAGCATAAACCAAAAATGGGCCAGCATACCTTCAGAGTGCAGTTGCTCACTCTGAATCTCTTCCAATAATTAAGTCTAGCATATGTCACCGGAGTGAAAAAAAAACAACCCACCAACAACAAGCCAACAAACAAACTATGATACCCGAAAAAGTTTTGGAGTCCTGCTTGCCAAAGGGATATGTCTGTCTGTAGTGCATACGCAGGCTTCATAGAAATGAGGAGGATGAATTAACGTGATATTTGGATAACTTCAGTTCTGCAGAAATTACGGGTTGCAGATGCTTCTTAGAAAATCAAAACAAAGATTGAGAAAAAAAACCATAATTAGGTAAATTATTTGCTTCCTTGAGGAATAATTTTCTAAAGATTATTAGAGGATCTAAGAGCTTGGAAAATGCTCCAATTTTTCAGCAAACAAAAGGAGGAGGTAAACAATAAAACTGCCAAATGAATTTGGTTGGGCATTCATGAAAAGGTGCATTCTGTATCACTGAACTACACGTACTTATAAAAGGTGCTTAAAGCATGGCGTGCTGCCACACATCAAAATATTGTTATTTTGGGGGGATTTTAGGAAAACAATTGCCAGCATGGTGGGAAGCAGGAGATACGGCATCAAAACAACCTGTGACACTTCCACACAGCAAGCAAAAGAAAGAACATCTGGGAAATACTGACAAAGAATCTAACCAAACAGGAAAATCCAACCCACCAAAACTCCAACCAACAACAAAACCACAAAGAAAAGAGTTCAGTGGATTAATCGGAGATAGCGCAAAGATGTGCTGCAGGAAACATGGAAACTCTCTTTCTGATTTCCAGTCTTCCACTACCCCGGTTGAGCTCTTCGATAACAACAGGAGGACAATCAAACTTTCAAATTACAATTGGCTTTATAGCCCCCCCCCCCCCTTTCGCATATCATCTTACTCTGCTTCTCAGGAGGCAAACACACTGGCATCTCTGATACAGTCTGGGGTTTGTGTCTACCTCCACTTTCATTTGGAGGGCGAGAGCTCAACTTAGATCTGCTGCACAAAGAGCACAGCGCTGTGCAGAAAGGACTGTGCTGCAAACGGGACCTGAACTATGAACTACACTGCTTATAAATTCATTTTCCTCCAGCCCCACACCAATCACACTGCCTAGCACAACACTTGCGCATTTTTGCCTGTAAGTTCAAATTATAAACAGTTAAAAGTCTATTTTTATTAGCGCATATTCTTGGCAAAACTTGGCTGACCAAATGAAGCTACAAGCTCCAATGCATCTTCATAATAATATAAACATATTCAGTCTATGTGAGCTAATTATGAAAAAATGTTATACTAAATCTTGGAAATTTGTTTGAAGAGAAAATTACAGGTTTCAAATACTCATTAATCTCTCTTCTTCCCATTTCCACCTCCTTTTTTGTGATTATCTCTACCCTATCAGAACTCCCCTGCAACAGCACACAGAAGTTCCCAAAATGAAGCCTGAGATGCTGTGTTGCTCCTCTGGAGTCACCCAATGCAAAAGTCAGGCCAGGCTGGGGGGGGGCTTTGAGCAACCTCCCACTAGACCAGGTATCTCTGCCCATGGCAGAGGTCCTTTCCTACCCAAACCATTCTATGATTCCATGATTCTCACCACTGGGGAAGTAAGAAGAAACGCCTAAGCAGCAAATGGCCTTTCTACCAACATTTTTTGCCAGACCTGGACAGGCTCAAAGGCTGAAAAGATGTGTTAAGGTAACTTCCCAAGCCTCAGAGCCCTCTGCACAGTAACTCTGCTTCCGGGCAGCAGGCACTTTACCTCTCTCCAGCAGCCATCCTCTCTGCCTCCAACCTAGCTGTTGTCTCCTGGACCATGCAGAAGGTACCACATTGCATTAGCATCCAGAGCCATACTCACACTGTCTCACTCACTACTGTGATGGAAAGACCTTTCTATGTCATTTTAGTTCATTTACGTGTCATAAATGGATCAAACCAGAAATGAGAATTTCACTTTAGTTCCTCTACATGAAGAAAATCACCAAAACAGATAAACAGCAAAGCTCAACCGCACGCCAGCTGTACACTGTGGAGGCAGACTTGGCCTTCTGGGTCATTAAATGCAGATCGCTAATTACGATTTCCAGCAGACTACCAAGCTCCAACACAGGGGAAGATTTTCAATGCATTCCTCATTTAAAGCATTGCAGCCAATGTGTCTAAATAAAAAAAACAACCCCTCTCAAGCAAAGCTTACCCCTCCCTTGTTTTTCACTGCAGATGACACTGTGTGAATACATCCTTTGAAACACACTAAGAAATCACAATGATGAACTCATGACATTGCCAAGTGTCACATGTTGCTGTTTCAAAAGGTTATCAAGTCGGATGGCAGCCCTGTCTTCTGATACACACATGCCTGACTAGAAGGGCATGGCAACGGAGGATGCCCCGCACCGGCTGCTGGAGGGCTGCAGCAAGATTTCCAATACCCCAGGAATCTGGGCTTCCTGCTCCACATGCGTTTTCAGCATCTTTTGTTTGGAAAGAATGAGCTAGTAGCATGGAGCTCCCACTTCATCAAACAAAGGTGCTGTTCTGCTTTCCTTGCTAGTATCAATAGCACAGATCAAAATCAAGGGAAAACTGTCAGCACCCAGCCACAGTCTGGCCTCATTTTCTTTTGGGAAGCAGAAACAAGGGGCCTAGAAGGCAACTTGAAGGGAAAAGAGTTGAAAGAGGTCTTAAGAAGGCTAACATCCCAAAACTAGTAAGAAGTTCTTTGCTTGAGTATTTCTGCCAGGAGACAAGACAGAAAAAGACATCTGGGAGTTAGAAAAAGGTACCAGGCAGAAGGCAGGAACCAGGATTTTGCATATAACCTATGAAAGACAAGAAGCTAAATCTGTCTGTAGAACTAAACTAAGCTACTAGGAGAGAATAGGGCCAGGAGGATAAAAAGCGAATTGGGAAATGATTTGGAGGAATTAATGTGACCAGGCTATAATTTTCTGGAACAGTGGAAACACTCTATAAGGGAAGGGTCACTGTGTGCATCAGGGAAAGGACCTGCAGCAGTATCCAAAGCCCTGTTCACAGATGACACAATAAACCTAAAAGCAGTAGGGGGAAAAGTGATTTGTAACACAATTTGCTCAGGTGATAACTTGAGACAAGACGCCCACTGAAGCACAGCCAGAATTGTGCAGACATCGCTATTGAAGAATTAAAAGAACAGATATAAACTCCTATTGTAAGCTTTGCTATCATACTCTTTCCAAAATACTGTTGACAATTATTAAGGAAGGGTTTTGTCTTTTTGTTGGTAGCACACACACAGTGGAGTAACATTATCTAAACTACATATCCATACAGTTGCAGCAATAATCCAATATCAATGTTGAACAAGCAACAAAAAAGCAAAGAGGTTCACTACACGTTGATTTGCTTTTATGATGGTGTAAAATGTTTCCCAGTATTTAAGAGAATGCTCATCATAAAAAGCGATATTTGTAACCATAATACAAATATGCGATACTTGAAACCATAATATTTTTATCTATATGAAATTCCACTAAAATTACCATCGTCATAAAACACTCACTTTTCTTTTTCCTGAGCTATAAAATATGTGTCTCCAAAACCTGATTTAGAATGACAATAGAGCTTATTAGCTATTAAGCACTTCTTCAGGCTAATTCCATCTTAAACTTTTGAGATTATACAGCTGCCAGAACTAGAAAAAGGCTGCACATTTCCTAGGTTTTTGCTTAATCAAATTAGGAGACCAAACTATTAATATTCTGCTTACCTCCTAAATTCATTCCAGCTTGCAGACATTTCTGTAATCGACAGGCTGGGCAGTTCTTCCTTCGAATCTTATCAATTATGCAGTCATTCCTTCCCGCACACAGGTAATTGTGCTGTCCTGAATGAACCAAAACCAAAACACATTATTAGAGGACGCATTTACATAATTCCCGTTTGTTCTTCTCTATTGTTTTCCAGTAATTTTGAGCTTCTTATCAACGCAGACATTCCCAATCCCATTCTTTTGCCTTCCCAGTAATCTCAGTGACTTGTCATGGGCCTTACTATGAGCGTCTCTTCTGTGTAATTTGGGGAGGAGTTTTGGTGTGCCACTTATGAGAGAGATCTCGTTACTTTTTTTCTAGGCAAGACTGAGATTTTTCTCTTTGCAAACAACCAAACTATTTGAGCTTTCTCAAATCTTCTTACGCATGCCATATGACAAAGCAGGCTGACAAGTCTTAGCTCTGGGGCCATTCTCATGCTAAAGAAGTTAATAACCTAAAGCAGAAAGACAAAGTAGAGGTTAACTTTCCCAATATGCTCCATTCCCTTCAACCAGTTCACTAGGTGCCTGATTTCTGATTTTACTGGTTACTTTCTATACAGCAGAAGGTTTCTGAAGGGTTTATCAAAACAGGCATAAATCGCAACCATGTTATTTCAGTCCTCTAAAGCCCCAGAAAAAGCACTTCTGAAGAGACAGCAGGTATTTAACGCACAACATTTAGTAGAAGGGAAATACATGGCAACCAGAGAAATAGGCTGGCATTTAACAACTCGGAGACTCAAAAGACGCTTTGCTCTGTGGGAGGAACATAGGTAGAACAAACAGATGCAGCGTATCAGATGCGGGGACCACCACATGGGCTTTTCAAAGTAAGGTGCTTGAATTTGAGATGGAAGAGTAAAAGAAGCCATGAA
>JAVHNF010068441.1:0-11933 GCA_034783455.1 Micropsitta finschii | reverse complement strand
GGGCACCCAGTGCTTTCTGCCCTGCAGGCTATGCATTTGCCTCAAAACCATAGGGCAGGGGGGGCTGGCTGGCACCAATGGGCCTGTGCAGACCCTGCTTTTCCTCTCTGTCAGTCACCCTGCACCAGGGTGGGTGTTAGGACCCTTGTTTGTTTCCCCTACTTCCCCAAGGGGTTCCTGAGAGATGCTCACTCCGCAGCCCTCAGTGCCAAGTGGCAGAGCAGGGGGATGCTGGGTTCAGTGATCGCTGAGTTTGTTGAAGTAGAAACCAGGAGTCCAGCTTCCATGTCATCCTTGTGAAGATCCCTGCACACATCCAAGGGCTTCAGCAGAGAGCGACCATGGTATCCCCACAGACAGCATCAAGAGCAGCTGGCCTGGCCAGGAGATGTTCTGCAGTAATCTGGGTGCTTAGCACTGCTATTCATCCCGCCTTGCTCACAACTCTGTGTTTTCCTCCTCTCCTCACATCTGGCCACATGTGGCTGTGACAGCGCTGGCTGCCGCAGCACCCCTGTGCCTGCAGCCCATGTGCGCCCTGCTAATTGGCGGTGATGAATGAGGGAAGGAGCAGAAGCATGGCTCCCATCCCAGAACGGGGCTCTCGGCACGACAGTGACAGATCGGCCTCCTCGGAGCCCTGAACCTAGCAGGGAGCTCAGGCTGGGCTGCTCACCCAGGCACAGCCTTTGGGGACTTGCAGAGGGTGTCCCAGGAGAGCACCGACCTGCCCGGGGCAGAGAAGGGATGAATCCAATCTGCAAGGGCAGGTTGTGGATGCTGCAGAGATGCTTCCCCGGCTCCCTCCCAGGGCTTGTGGGTTGAATCTCTCCATGTATCACCAATGCCTCCATCATGCAGAGCTGGTGCAAGCTGGCGGGGCTGCGCTGGCATCCACGGAGTGAGTCTGCTCCACGACATCCAAGGACCTGTGATGCTGCACCTTTACCCTCCATCCGGATGTTGGAATGGCTCAAGGGTGTTGGATAACAAATGGACACTTCCCTTCCTCTGTGGTGACCTGGGCTTTTCTGGAAGATTGGTACCCCCCAGGCATGCTGCAGAAATCAGAAAGTTTGGGAAAACTCCCATAAAACAGCAGTAAATCCTTAAAAAAAAAAAAAAAAAAAGGGATTTGGGAAATCCCATGAAACATTGGATGTGTTCCTGAAGTGCAGATGAAACATTCCTGGGAAGCACAAAGAAATTGCCAGAAAAGTTTCTAGAAAGGCGCTCATCTGAGGAATTCCCAGAAAGCAGTGGAAAAGTCTGAGGAAAGACCTGGACCGAGGGTTTCCAAGATGGGGAAGTTTCTGAGAAGTGTTTGGAGAATTTCATGAAAAGATTCTAGATTGAGGAATTTCTTGAGAGCCCTTGTGAGATTCTTGAAAGGCATCGGGATGCTCCTGGTCAGGCTGTAGATAGGGAAATACCAGAAAACTCCTGGGAAAAAATGGAAAATTCTTGGGAAGTTTCTAAATGGAGAAAGGTTGCTGAAGTCTTGAGATGTTCCAGGTTGGGGAAGTCCTATGAATATTCCTGGAATGTTCTAGACACAAATCATTAAAAAAGCTGTGAAAAATGCAGAAAGGTTTCTCTGAGGATTTCCTAGGAAGAGATGGAAAATTCCTAAGAGCAGTGGCTCATTGCAGAAAAGGAGGTAGGTGAAGGATATAAAAGGAACATCCCCTCTCAGATCCGTAGCTGTAGAAAACCCCCTCTATAAACTCTTGACACGTGGATCCCTAGAAAGCTCCAGAATTTCCCAGTAAGTTCCAGGTGAAGGACTCAAACGTGGTGCCCAGCTCGATCCTCTGCTCTTTTCCTCCTCCGCAAGCTCTCCGTGCAGAACCCGTGGGACGCGGCTTTCTTGTCTCACGGATCTCGACGTGTTGTTTGATTGCGATGGTCAAACAGACATGGCACATCAAAGGGCTCTGCCGGGATCAGCGGCCGCTTCCAAGAGCCGGGCAAACTGCCGGGCCAGGTTCACCGCCTGGTGCGAGCATCAGCGTGGAATCTCCCTGGTGCTGATTCTATTTCTGCTCCCTGCCTGTTCTAGGGCTGCTGAGCCGACCCTATGGAGTCATTGGGGTGGTGAGGAGTCTCCTCTGTGACAAGCCCCTCAATTCAATGAAGCCGCTTTGTGGGTAAAGTATTTCTCCTCCTTTGCACTAATGCTGTTGTCTAAGGATCACGTTGTCAGTTCTTCCATTCACTCTTATGTCAACCTCTATGATTTTATGTTAGTTCTCTCTTCATTCTCTTTTCCAGGCTGTGGGGTCCTGGTCCATTTTAGCTCTCTCTGTATGGGTGCTATCCCAAGGCTTTGATCAGTGTTGCAATGCTTTTCTGCACCATCTCTTCTTTTTATGGCGTGGGTCAGTTGGAGCCGAGCTGCCGGAGCTCCGCAGCTCCAGATGAAGGAAAAATGACATTTTCTCTTTTGTTCTCTCTTCTGGCTCTAAGAGTCCTTAATAGTCCACTTGCCTTTTTTGACTCTAACTAATCGTTGAAAGGATGCCTTCAAAGAGCTCTCTGCAATGTCTCCGAGATCTCTTTACAGACCAGTAATTGCTGATACAGAGCCTGTCGATCTGTGTGTACAGTGGGGGTAATGCTTTTCATATTCATTACTTTGCAATTACAAATAGAGAAGTTCATCTGCTGTTTTATTGCTCCGTTCCACACGATCGTTACACTTCCCTGCAATCCGTCAGCGTCAGAGTTTAGGTTTGGCTGCCTGAATAATTTGGTGCCACGTACAAGCAGCACTGATCCAGTGCACTCTGCCCTTGCCTGGATCATTCCTTGAAGAGGATCATTAGAGGTCCTTGGCCAAACCCCTGTGGGACCTTGATGAAAGTCCTCTCCACTGCAGAAACAAGCTCTTCACACCAAATCCTTGCCTGCTGGCTTTAACCAGTGATTAATCTGCATTTAACCCGGGGCAGCTCTCTTCCCTCACCAGCCTCTGATGAGTGACCTTGTGGAAAGCTTTCAGAAAACTCAACTATTGCACAGCAACCTCTCTGCTCAAAACGTCTTCCAAGAGCTGACCTTCATTACTGTAATTGCACTCGCATTACAGCACGGCTGGCTGTGCACAGACCTGCCCCATGCCCGGAGAGCTGCCGTGGGGCAGCCAGGCTCAGGAAGGGACCACCACGCACAGAACAGAGCTGCTTGGGGACAGCTCCATCCCTGCCAGCACTCAGGGTTTGCCTCTGTTTCCTCCCAGAGCATCTAAAGCTGGAGGCTTTGCAGGCTTTCATCCCACGCAGTGCATGAGCTAGGTGGCCTGGAAACACAGGGGATGGGTGCTGTGCTCCCCAGGGATCTGCTATATGGATTCAGCCCGAAGAGTTGCTGGGCTGGCCGGGATGCTCCTTCCTTAAGAGCTTCCGGGAACAGCAGGACAAGAATAGCAGAAGGTAGAGGGGGCTTTTGGAAAAGCTCCTTGGCCTTGACAAAAGCTCCTGAGATGCTTCCCCTGCTGTAGATGGTAACTGCTGCTCTGGCCAGCAGCCCGCTGAGGTGGGGCAGCTGGGAGGAAAGGGGTGGCCAAAAGGCCTCTTTATTCCAATTTTTCCTCTCTTTCTGAGTGAGGACCTTGCCAGGAATTGGGATAAAGCAAGCAGAGGAGTCCTTGGGGCGGGATGGGCAGCAGTTCTGCTGAGCTGGCAGAATTTGCTGAGGTTGGCGCTGCTGTGGACAGGCAGGATTAAGCGTGGGATAGTTAGCTGGGCTTTCCCAGCACCCATAGGATGTTAGTTTTCAGACTTCATCCATAAGACTCTTCTCCTGCAGCTCCCGAAGATGTTTATGAAAGAGATACAGGAAGGGAGGAAGATCAAACCTGCTTTAGCGAGCCCTTTCTGGCTTTATCTGTGGTTTATGAGGTGACCAGACCTTGGCGGCTCTGTTTTAACTTGTTTTGATCTGGCTGTGCTTTATGACTATCATCCTGAAATGTTTTGACAGGAGCGAGCCTCACCCGTCTGGGCTCCTCCGCGGGAGCTGCATCTCCCCTCTTCAGGGCCATGCTCCCCAGGGAAGTGCTCCAATAGCCAGGCTTTTCCCTAAAGAAAAGGCCAAATGCAGAGGAGGTCGCAGGAGAAATGGTGCCAGCCCTGGAGATGCTGCAGCAGGGGGGCTTTCTTATTGCCAGGGAAGACTTGATGCTTTGCCTCCTCCTTTGGGCAGAAGAGCCGAGGGGGCACCAGGCTTGTACCATTTAGGTCTATTTAGCTTTTCTCTTCCTTCACACTGACAGTGCGGTGACTGCAGTTAACTGCATTGAGTGATGTGGGGATGGCACCAAAGGGATTTGGGTGTCCTGGATGCCATAGCTATGTGTTGGGAGTGAGCCCACTGCGGGCACTGGGGTCCTTGAGGACAGGTTGGTGCTCACCTGGCCCTTCTGCCCTGAGGCTTCTCTGCCAGAAGTGAATTTGCCTGCTGTAACCCAAGTGTTTAGCACTTTTGTGGTGCTTTTGTTAGTGGTGTATTATTAACTTCCCAGCAATGGTTTTCCGAAGGATATTCGGGATTTCTGCTTGGTTTTGGTTTGGGTTAGGGTTTTTTTCACCAAATTCTCTCTTGTTTGCACACATCTTGTATTTTCTTTTCCAGTCGAAGAATTCTCCACCTGCAAACCACATTTCCAGGAGGAAAAACCCTGTGTGTTTTCCTGGAAAATCGGAAAACTTCAATAAATCATTCTCATTGTTATTTAATTCTTTTGGGGACAATACTCAAAGATGGCATCAGAGCTGTTGGCTGGTTTTGGAGCAAAGTCAGATTCACCCATGAGCAGGGCTGCTTATTGCAGCACCTTGGATGCTGGATGCAGGCAGGTGGGAGCAGTGTGGGGCAGCGACGACAAGCTGTGGAAGGAAAGGAGCCTGGACCAGAATCCTCTGAAGAAGCCATGGGGTCCAAGGGAGGGCTGCAGGTACCATGGGGTGGACAGGGTCCAGCCCTGGGCACTTGGCACCACTGTGGGGCTGATCCTGCCCAGGAGAGCACAGCCCTGTTACTAGAAAGCTGGCGTTGGCTTATCTGGATCAAGTACCTGCTCCCTGGTAATTAAGGATGTGTTGACATTAAAAGCCCGGTATCTCTATTTTGTTTAAGCATGCTTATGGACTAAAACCGCCCTGCTTTGTTATTAGCTTTGCGGAGCAGCGTGTGCACCGGGTGATTAGAAGATGAGTATAAAATTGTCTCCTGCTAATTTATGCAGATTTCCTCCCCTCTTTCCATGGGCTGCTGCCCTCTCCCCTCCTGGCCATGCCCGATGCCCACATGTGGCAGTGCCCTGTCTGGGGATGCCTCTCTCCTCTGGTGTCAAAAGAGCCATGACATGGGATTTGGGGTGACCTTTCTCACTGGCAGCGCCTGTTGCAGCCGGCAGCCCTGCTGCTGGGTGCTGCGTGTGGCTGCAGCGGGGCGGTTAGCCGCATCCCTGCATGAGGAGAGGTGGAGGGAAGATCTTCAGGCAGCGAGCTGCGGCTGCCGTTTACATCTCAGTGGGTGTTTTCTTCATTAAAATGCTGTGGGAAAAGGTTACCTCTCCTGCCTTGGTGTTTATTACTGCTGAGATGGAAGCAGGAGCCCTTTGTCAGACAGAATGTAAAGTAGTTTTGGCTGAAAGGGCTTTTGCTTGTGCCAGTGAGGGCACTTGGGCATCTGGCCGTGTCTGTAGTGCCTGTCCATGGTGGTACAAAAGCTTCAATCCCCCTTTGGGAGAGAAAGGATGGGGCAGAGGACCCCTCCAGCCCCATACCCTGACCCCTCCTGGGTGGCGGAGCCAGGTCCCTGCCTGCTGCCCTGGGCCCTGCGTTGCTTCACCCTTTCTGGAGGTTTGACTTTGGGGCAGTCTGGATTTAAGTGAGCTGCCCCTTAGGCAAGGCTGAAGCATAAAATGCCTTTTTTTATTGCTGAAACCCTGTCTGTGTCTGTAACTTGCGGCTCAGAGCCAGACTCTCCGAGAAGCCTTTCTGCTCCCACTATCTTTCTCCATGTTGCTTCCCTGGCGGTGGCTGCAGGTAGGGTAGTGCCAGTAACTATAATCTCTTCACAGGTACACTTGCTTTTGGTCTGTTGCTTCACTGGGAAAGAAAACTCATTTCTCTCTCTCTCAATGTTGCTTTAAGCACCATTTATCAGAGGAGCAGCACCTTCTGGTGAAGGGGTGCATGGGCAGGATGCTATGGCTGAGCCCCCCCAGACCCTCACCCTCCAAGCAAAGGCTTGGGGGGCACCTCACAGAGTGGGAAGGCTTGGGCTGGGGGCAGCAGGGACCTCCTGTGGCCTCTGGCACCGGGCATCACACGGGCACCCAGCCACCCCCTGCCATCCCTCTGCCTTCCAGGCAGGGCTTATCTGGGCTGGACATGCTTTGGAGGCACTGCTGAAATTGATGCTGCTCACTGAACTTGTTAATTGCTTTTAGTTGTAGACTTATTAAGAAACAAGATTTAAATAACATTGGAGGGGGGGAGCGATATAAATGAGCTGAAGGATGGAGCAAAGAACCTTCCTGTAGTGTCGGGATGAGCCTTAGCAGCAGCAGGGCTACAGCGAGGAGTCGTCAGCAAAGGCTTCAGCGTGCTGCAGGTTTCCTATTTTGCCTCCAAATCTGCTTCACGTTTAAGCAAATCCTCTGACGATTGCCCATGAATAGTCATGCAAGAACTGCCTGTGCTTGCGAGCTGCCTGTGCTTCAGCTTCAGTATCCCCCAAAATGAGCTTGCTGGCAGAAAGGAGATGAGAAAAAACACAAGATTTTCCTTGAATATTCCTTATTATTCGCTGAAGACTTGTAGACACTCGTTAGTGCTTGCGCTGAAGATCTGATAGGAAGAGCAGCCCAGTTATGGAGTGGAAACGGTTTGGGGGGGTTCGCAGCCAAGTGGAGACAGCTCCTGTGATTGGAACGGCAGAGCTGTGGTGGGAAACACTAGGACTGCCCTCGCGCCACTCTTGGCAGATCCAGCCTTCTTGTGTGCATGTGGGTGTCTAAATCTGAGGGAAAAAACCCCATCGTGGTGATCTGGGGGAACTCCAAGCACAGAAAGAAGCCAAAATCCTGAGGAAAAACTTCCCTTGATCACAACTTGGCGTGCTCAGAAAATAGATGAATTAAGGGTGCGCCTAGAGTGATGGAGGCAAATCATAGGATTCATGCTAAGCAAACATGCTGAAAAGAGTATTAGATGGAGGACTCGTTATTTGCTTCTCCAGAGCGCTAATTGGCATGGTTTTGGGGAGCATGGTGCTGTGAAACCTGGCACAAGCCGATCCTTCTTTGCATAGTGAACAGTTGTATCAGGGTGATGGGTGCTCTCCAGCGAGAGGACAGATTCACTCAGGTCTTGATCTTCCCCTCCAGATTGTCTCTCCCAGCAGAAAAGCAGTTGGTAGAAGAGACATGTTCCTCACCGAGGTTTCTAGAAGTTGCTCTGGGGCTGGATGTCAATATTGTAAGTACCAAACGAACACATTTCAGCCCTACCAGCCATCCCATCGTTGTTGCTTGCTTGATTAATGCAGGGAACCCAATACCATTGGTGAACGCGCAGGAAGAAAATGGCTCGAAGGGGAGGAAAATGGGAAAGAAATGGGAGAAGAATGGGATGCTTACGGGGCTGGAGCTCCTGCACCCTCAGTGTGTCTTCCATTTGGGAACCAAATGCTCCAGGCGTGGGGTCCCCATCCCCTCTGCTTGAACCAGAAACTGTCCAGCCTAACCTCAGAACTGTTGTTGCCCATGCTTGAAGCTGGGCAAAACCAACAGCAACAAAGAGATGAGATCCCTCAAGGAAAAAACCCTGCTATATCTAAGATTATCTTTGCTCTTCCAGCAGCACCCCAGGAAAATTCTCTCTACCCCTGGACCTGGTACAGCGGCCAGGGGAACAGATGCATCCTGCATGGCACTCCAGCAGCTCCCAGTGTGTTGCAAGGCTGGATAAGGGAAGAACTGTGGTGAGAGGGGATCCCAGTGCCTGCAGGGTGATGGGGTAGAGAGTGCAGTGCCAGAGGGGTGCTGGTTATGAGAACCACTGCCAGGGGCTGAAGGGAAGGGGCTGCTCTGAGCAGGGCATGTACATGGCAGGTACCATGGATGCAGCTCGTTAAACGACTGGCTGGAGGCGAGACAGATCGCTTGATAAAGATGTAAAGAGAAATAGAGGGTAAATACAGTGATCTCCAGAACTTCCCACCAGGGTGTTAGCATTGAGGTTGTAAATACACTGAAATCAAAGACTCATAAAACATGCAAATTGCTCTGTGTGTGTTTGTCTGTCTCCTTCCCATGTCTTTGCCCCTCACCCCCTTCCTCTGAATTTCTATCTTTCTATCTCTCTTCTTTCCACGATCTCTGCTCTTCTCCTGATGAGCCTGTTAGGGCGAGGGAGGGAGCCTTTAAAAGACATTTTTGTGGTTCTGGGCAGTGAGTCAAAAAAAATCTGCTTTTTTGTTGTTTTTTTTTTCCCCTTCACCCTGCCCCCTCCCCGCTCCAGACCCAGGGACACGTCACCCAATCCTACACAGCCATCAAAATAAACATTAATTAAGATATTTTCAGTGATGTTCACTGTCACAAATTACCAGCCCCACAAAAGAAACGCTGCTGTGCAACTACTCATGATGTCAGTTTATCCCTTTTGTGATCACCGAGATAAAGCCTCATTTCTCTGCTTTCCTCTCCTGCCTTTTGCCCTGTTCTGCTCCATGCTGGGAACCAGCATCTAAACGTGGCTGAAAAGCAACAGTGCTGCCAAAGGCTCCCCGGGCTGCCTCAGCAAAACCTGCGGTGGGCATGGGGCAATGGTCCCAGCAGGCAGCATGACACCATGATCTGCCTAAAAGGGAGGATTTTATAGCCTTTGTGCCCTGGGAAAACCGGGGTCCCTTCCCAATGCCCCGGGTGGGTAGGGATGAGCTGGGAAGTGGAGAAGTGTCAGGGTGTGGGGATGCAGGGCTGCTAGGATGCAGGGTTATAGGGATGCAGGGATGCAGGGACATAGGGATGCAGGGATGCAAGGGTGCAGGGTACCGGAGCTCCCGGCGCGGGGCATTCGGGCTGTGCAGCCTCATGGGGAGGCAGCGTGGGCCGCCCAGCACAGGCTGGCTGCCAGGGAGCCAGAGCTGGCAGGGCAAGGTGGGGAAGCAGGAAAGGGAGCCCCGCTCCTCCTCCCCTCGGGGAGAGCTGTGGCTCTCGGAGGGAGGGTTGTGAGTACACACAGACTCTCTGGAGCCTCCCATGTAAATCCTGGCAGGACCCAGCCAGCTCTTAGCTCATTCACGTGAGATCACCGTCGTGTTCGGGGCACTTGCACGGGTAGGTACGTGCTGGGATTTCTGCAGGGACCCTGCCCTGGGCGGCTGCAGATGAGCTGGGACCTGGGAGAGTTCAGCCTATCCAGCCGCTCTCCCTCCAGGACCCTCCTGCAGCAGCATCATGACTATGAGGCCGTGTACCGCAGTCCCCAGACTCTTCCAGCCAGGTAGCTGAAACCCACTGTCACGCTGAGACACGGGCTCTGACACTGGGGACAGCAGATCTGATGCTGAAGGTGGCAGGTCTGACTCTGGGGTCAGTAGATCTGACCCTAACGACAGCAATGCTTCTATGTGCTACCCCAGCCAAGGGGCAGAAGCCGTGGCAAGCAGGAGAGCAGCCCTGGGAGCAGCCGAGGTGTGATGCCCTGGGCACCTCCACCAGCAGCAGTGTGCACAGTGTGAAGCATGGCCTCAGGGCTGCTGGCAGCTTCCCCTCGGGTAGAATATGGCCTGAGGTCACCTTCTGTTCTTCTGCCACCCTCAATCATTTTTCCTTTGGTGTTAAAACCTTGTGGGATATTTGCATGCAGTCGTGACTTCCCCTAGCCGCTACCGGTCCAAAGAAAACAGATCCGTGTGTTTTAAAATCTCGGCTTACATACCATTCCTCCAGCTTCTGCTCCTTTTGGGGGCTTTTCCTTCTTTTGGTGGATCAGTGACCTGAAAATGCACTTTATGTTTTCCCTGGGAGAGGTAGATGAGAAGAGCTCTGGCATAGCTGCATATTAAACCCGACCTGCCGTCCCCAGCAGCCTTTGCTGAGCTGCTGGCTGCCGCTCTCCCCCTGCGACAAGTTTTAAATCGCTTACCCCAGATAGATCCAATTAAATCTCCCCCAACAACAAAATCGTTAAGTTTCCTGTGTGCATTTCCAACCATTTAGATCCCTTTCATGTTTCTCTGACGGTGGAAGTATGCACGGCCCTGCACATCAGGGTATCCGCGGGAATTTCATTGACAAGCTGCTTATCTTCTCTGCCAGGTCATTAACGTGCTGTTTATGCGTTCTGCCAGGTCATTAAGGACGATGTTAATGAATGACCTCCGCAGTACCCCCTTGGATACTCCTGACTCCACCTCTTCCAACAAGCTCTGCGCAACTGGGTATATTGCTACCTACCTTTTTTATATCTATATGTATGGTTATATATTCCCACTATATCGCTATTGGGATAGATTACTGTGCAGTTTAGGGCTGTTCAAGCTCCATCCAATTTGAGTAATTTTCATTATGTTTTCTATGGTATTGTTCAAAGAGCTAAAAATAGCTCCCTACCACTTCTCACCCATTGCCATTACTCATTAGAAGAGCAAGGTGAACTACTCATGGTGAGGATTTTTAGCTTGGCTTTCGGCAACTTCTGGATGCTCAGGACCTTTCTCCCCTATTCCCTTCGCTTTAGGGTGATGTCAGCTGCTTAGAGCAGCCCACGAGCCCTGCTCCTCTGCTCTCCCCCTTGTCCAGAGCACAGCCAAAGAAAGGAATTTGCTCCTGGTGTGGTGAGATGGGGGAATGATTTGTCCTGCTCTCAAGCAACCCGCAGCTGCTGCCTCCTCTGCCTCCGCTCGCCCCTCACAGAAGGCAAAGCTGTGAGTTCAGCCTCTCTCACCCGTTTCTGAGGCCTCATTAATTTAAGCCAATATTCTTTCCTCCCCAGAGGTCCTGATGAAAGAGAGCAGCTCCGTTGAAGATGCTTAAGCATTAAGCCTGTACTCAAGTTCCATTAAAGCGCCTGATTAAAGCGGTGAGTGGCTGAACTCGGGACAATGCTAAGTGCTTTCCTGAATCAGGTTCCCTGACTTCCCAGTGCCTGCGGCTGCACACCCAGCTCCTGCTTTCTGCTGCTCTTCTTCCCCCAGCTCCTGGCCAGACCCTTCCTCATTCACCTTTTACACGTTCCTTTTCGTGCACGGGATGTTTTCATCCTTTTTGCTTTAAACCTGAAATCTGTGAGTGGCCACTTCTGAAGTGATAAAAATCTTATTCCCTGCCTTTGTTTCTTTTTCTTTTCAGGCAATTGTAGCTTACAACACCTTAATTATCGCGTCTCTGAAAACTGGTTAAAGATTTTAATACTTCCTTCCCTGGACCATTATGCAGTAGACTTCTCAGCCCCATAAAATGTGCCTTCTGGAAGCCGAGCACCTCTGCTGCTGCAGTTCCGTGCTCATTCCTTGCCCTGATGGTTGAAGCGCTTCTGGCTCCCCCCTTGCCTCTGCCCTGGCCCTCCTAGCAGGCTAGGCAGGTGGGAAGCACCAGAGAGGCAGCTGGAGCAGCTTTTCAGTTAGAATACAGGCTTTTTAATCTAAAGCACATTACACAGCTAGCGAGTCTGTTGCATCATTTTAATCAGCCAGCACATCTGCAGAAGGTGCAAGTTTCCAGGAGCCGGAGTGCAAGAACGATGGTATAAATCACGGTGAAGGCAAATCCTTGACATCACCTAAGGACTAACTTCACACCCCTGCAGGGACACCTCACACTAAACCATGTCACCCGAGGCCTGGTATTGAACACCAACAAGGATGGAGCATTCACAACTTCCCTGGGCAACCCATTCCAGTGCCTCACCACC
>JAVHNF010068440.1:0-17073 GCA_034783455.1 Micropsitta finschii | reverse complement strand
ATGTCCTTTTTATGTTGAGGACACCAGAACTGTACACAATGCTCCAAGTGAGGTCTCATGAGAGCAGAGTAGAGGGGCAGGATCACCTCCTTCGATAATGGAAACTTGGCAGCTTCAGTTATTCAGCTGTAAAAAGAGGTTTTTTGAGGCCTTAGAAGTGCACGACATTGATTATTTATATTGATTCATATCAGCTAAAAATAGAATTAAAACCTCTTCATTGGGCACAAAAGCTTGTTTCCTCTACCTATAGAAAGGACCAAAGGACCATTACCTTTTCTCTGTCAGTTCTCTCTTCCAGGCTTCACCCAGCTGTAAAATACATGATACCGAAGCACCTTTGCAAGCAGCAAAGCGTAACAAGTGATACAAAGACAGAATAATATCCACCAATGCTAAAAATGCCATGCATTTGTTGCTGTAGTTTTAATGTTTTAATAATGATGCCTCCTTACCTCCTCTGCTAACTGATTTGCTATTATGTATAGTAAGCATTTCTAGCTGTGGGTACAGACCACTTGATTCCTCCGCAACACAGACATGATTTCCATATCACAGAGCTAGAGCTGCTGGTCTGACCTGTGTTGCAGTTGTGAGCTGGTGTGCTGTACAAAGCAAAACTTTCTTCTTGGACATTCAGCCACTGTATCAACTCTTCCAGACCCATTGCATTAAGCTCCAAAGAGTTTTGGACCTGGACAATATTGTCTATCAAACTTGTGGATGTATGAACAGCGGAAAAACAGCCTAATGAGCTCAGTAAAATTTCCATTGCTTTTAGAGAGCAAGAGACTGTGCATGTGAGACAGAATAAGCATGTTTACAATAATAGGTTAAAATATAAGGTGTATTTCAGAGTAGGACTAAAAATACAGCTTGGTCAGTAAGCTGCAAAAAAATCCCACAGACAGAGATTCCCTAAAAGTCAGGATTGATAATAATTGTAATACCTAGTATTTATACAACTTTCCTCAAGATGTAACAGCATTTTAAAGTAAGAATTTAGTTTCACTTCATAGTGTTATTCCTAAGTAACAGGGAAATAGGCACCTTATATACCATCAAGTAGGATATAATTGGCAAAGCTAGAAACCTAGTTTCATGCCTCAAAAACAAGCTCAGTAGAAACAGTTCATATAAAATTAAGTTTCTTCCTATAATCAAAACCACCTTTTACTTCCAACTCATAGGAATGTTTAGTTTATTTCTGGATTATTTTCATTTTTTTCAGCCCTACTGGCAGAGCATCTGTGGTCCCTGCTGTAAACAGATAATCACATAACATAATCCTGTTCATAAACTTACTCCACAGTTGGTCCCCATATTCCTGCTCTGGAACCTCAGTCAATGTCTCACTGTTGATTATCTGACTCTCACCATCCCTGTGCCTAGGAGGAGGCTTCGACCATTTCTTCTTGCATGGACTTTTTTTATTTAGTTTCAGCTGTTCTCCCATGCTGGAACTGAAACTGGTCCAAAATACTTGAACAGAGAAGTCATATCCCCACTTCATCCTCACTTGCTATCTAAACAACTTGAAGTTTTTTAGTATAACTCATCAATTATCTTTTTTTTCCCGTAATCCAGTCCCAATTTGAACGAATCTTTCTTAAGCAGCAATTATAAAAGCAGCAGATACTGACATGTACAAGTTGAATATTTCCTTGCCTTCATCAGTAACACTTCCCTTTCCAAGAAAGACTTTTGCTTTTTCATGGTTGTATTACATTCTTGGTTGAGTAACTTTGTGAGTGAGGAATAGTCAGGTTTTCCTTTTCTTCTGCCATGAGTATGTCCAGCTATTCACACTTTATAGAGAACAATGAAGTGCACAAATTTTTCTTTGTTGTATTAGATTTCTTCCTGTTTTTATCACCATGCTAAAGGACAACCAGTTGTTCTTTCTTAGTATTAGTACTCTCTTGTGCATCTTTTAGCTCTTTCTGACTTCTCTTGGGTTTCAAAATAATTTTAAAACCTGCATTAAAATAATAGAAATGCATCAGTAGTTGTCTTAGGTACCTTCCATCCTTCTAGATGTATCTTTGCTACATTTTAGCTCTAGTTTAGCAGGTCTATTTGGGAAATAGCAGATGAGAACCTTAGCATGCCAATTTCTCCTATGTGCTAGGGAAGAACTGGAATCACCATGCCTGTCCTGTAAAAAAGCCTAAGGTTAGGGTTAGGAGAAAGAGAGCATATAGTTAGAAAGTACAACTCAAAGCAAACTAACGGAAGATGCTACTATTTTCCCTGCACAGGATTTAATCTCTGAGCAGAATGTGGTTCCTGGCCTGTAAATCATCTAAGAGTTCAGGCTGAAAAAATAATTAAAGTCCAGAGCTAGATTTGTATTTGGGGGTGGAAATGTGCTGCAAAATTAAACTGAGCTGCAAAAGTAATTCCACTAAAAGAGACTGTCCGTTTCCTTTGCATGCATTAGCTTTGTATATTTAATTTTACCTTGCTTCCAGCTCCAGTAGCATCTGTACTCTTATTTTTGTCTTTCTCAACAACCATATGCACCCCTTTGGTACAGCTAACACAACTATTCCATCTTCATGTATTATGACCATGCCTAAGTATTAAGTCCCTTAGTCACATCCTAAGTGGATTCAAACAATGCAATTTACTTGGGCATAAAGCCATAGCTGTTAGCAAACTCTAGCTAGTACAGGACACTGCAGCTGGTCTTCTCCACAACTGAAGCAATACGAACCTATTCTTCACAATCTACACTCATTTGTCTCTCATGTCAGAGAGACAAATTCTGGACCTGAGCTCTTCAACACACAGCACTGTTTCCCAGAATAGCACAACTAAACGTTGGCTGGACAGCTTTGAAAAAAATATTTCTCCGGCTCCTCATTTTAACACATTCCTGAGGAATAAATGACCCTTTCCTAAGGCCAGTCCATACCTGGAAACAAAGGCTGTCATAAACCTCTATTCTCCACTCCAGTGCAAAGTATATGTCTCCAACTCGTATCCTCTAGAAAATACTTGGCAAAGTTAGATTAAAAAACTATAGATATTATCCCTCAAGAGGATGGAAAAAGATAAATTAAAAAGCATGCAGCAGCTTAGCCATTTTATTAAACCAGCTACTAGAAGTATTTGGTATAGTGGTAGACACCTCATTAAGTACACAGCTTAAAAGAGTCATTGCTCTTCCTCAAAAGGAGATAGCCAAATTCAAGGATATATTTACAAAATTAGCTTCAATTTTCTGAATGACAAGGGGACAGCCCAAATTCCTTAAAACCTGTGGAAGGGCTCCCACTTATTTTACTCAATTTCACTAGTCCCTGCACCACTTCCCCACAGCTTGTGAGTGGAAAAGAAAATGGATTAATACAAAACACATGGTTGTACTAAGTAGATTTCCAAGTCAAAATAAAAAGCTGTATGTAATTAAAGAAAAGCAACAGATAAACTGGAAATTTTCTGGAATCTGGAGGCTCCAAACTAGCAGGACAAAAATGTCTGGGGCATTAGAGAAAGAACAGCGTAAACAAATTTAGGGAAACTGTTCTTTCTAGACTAAGATTGCTAGACAGAATTTATAAACCTGTCCAAGTCATTTTCTCATAGGGCTACCAGTACAGGCTGGGAGGTTTGGATTTTCAACTGTAGGTAGAGAAAAAGCTTTCTTTCTGTATATTTTATTGAAGAAAAATTAAACAATTCTTCTTAACACACTAACTAATGGTATTTCAGAAACAAACGAGTAAGTTTAGAAATTAAGTGAAAAAATTTAGTTCATATTACAGAAGTGCAAAGTAATAAAACTGTACAGAACTTTGGGATATGGTCTGCATGAAGCCACTTGTGTTCAGAAGCAGCTCAATCCCAGTGATGTGCTGAATTGATTTTTGTCTCTGGAAACAAGCTTGCATAACACGACTTGCATAAACCCACCCCCTTGCCCTAGTGCTTTACCCCTTCTCATACTTCCACATATGACATTACTAATACAGCTACCAAATAACTCAGACAAGACAGTGCCCAAATATTTTGTTTGGATTAGACAAGAGAAAGGCATGAAACTTTCAGATATCATGCAGATTCTCCACCTTAACTTCAAAACGGACACACAACAATTTATTCAGCTGAGAATTCAGACATGTTAGTTTGCATTTAATCTTCAGAACATGTTTGCTAACAGAAACATCAAGACAGAATTTAGCTAAGAGCTCTTTCCAGGCAAAAAAAGTGTAGATGTGAAAAAGAAAAACATAGACACAAGTATTTTATACCGGATGTTATTGTAAATTAGTTCTTCTTTGCTTCACTTAGACTTACTGGAAAGAACCTTGAACTACATTCAGGATAAACATCTGTTGTACCATAATTAACTTCCTTGTTAGGTGACAAGAGTAGATGAGCTACACACAGAGAAAAAATATTACTGAGGTTGCAATGGCAAACTCTCAAAAATTAAGAAATGACAGATTCAAGGTTGCCTAATGCAGCTTCTGTATTATGATACAAGCTCTAACTATGCATTTTTTACCCAACCTCATGAACTGCACAGGATGGATAATTCTTCTGTCAGAATTTCTTCAATATTATGTTTTATACATATTTTTTCAAATATCTTACTTCCTGACTTTACTTGATTATGAGGCCTTCAAATGTTTCATGAAATAACCTTTGCTGCAGTCTAAAAGAGACATATCATTTTACAATGACAGACACATTAAGAAAGGAAAGCGGAAAATTTAAACAGCAAAAGCCAGACTTGCAAAGTGATTTCACACATTTTAAAAAATAGGAATTTAAGCAAGTAAGCAACTCAAAATTAAATTAAGAAATTATTTTTAAAAAACAAACAAACAAAAGAAACGAACAAAAAAAAAAAGCTCCACCATCAGAGTATTTGGGGAATTAAAAAATTAAAGGTGAAATCTATGCTGTTACTATGCTGGTCATTTATTATAGCACATTTCTGGAAGAGAAACCATATTATCTGGTTTCTAAATGAAATGTGTAAGAGCTGCCTTCCCAGTCCAATTCAGTGCACAGGAGTAACATCATCAGTTTTGTCTGTGGCCTGAGGGCTACTTACTTCATTTCTGACACAAAAGTGACAGGTCTGAATTATCAGGCAAAGTTCAACAAGTGTTTTTCAGGCAGACCAAATGGCCCTGCGATAGAACAGAAACCATGCGTTTTTCAGCTGAGATTCTGAATTTCCTTTCTTTCTTTTTCCAGTGCTCAAATGCAGCTATACATTGAACAACACTTTGGACCTTCAACATATAAATCTTTGTAGCCTTTAAAGACAAAGTCTGACAAGGCAGGAAGGGAGTCAATAGCCATTTGTTGATCTAGGGCTTCTGGCTGAGAACAGCGCAGCTGGTCAAATGATGCAGAAAGTGGAGCCAGAGTGACCGAGGATGAAGCAGCAATGCATTTGTCTCCAGAAAAAGCACATTAAACCCTGTCTCCATCCGTCATTTTGAGATCCATCTTACTTTTCACATAAAAAGGCTTAGCAGAAGCAATCAAATACTATTATGTTAAGCATTTGTAACAAAAGAAAAATAAGCCTTCAGAAAGTTATGGCACCTGCCAAGTTCTGATCTTTTCACTGGTCATGCAAGGTGAAGCAATGAAAGCAGTTGGTTCTCGTGAGAAGGTAAACAGCTCATTTGCCTTTTGCAGTAGAGGTTCCCAAGGTAACCATATCTGAAGTTTGCTTTCAGTTCTAAAAGATTATCAATAAATCGAGGGAATAGAATAAAGCAAGAAAATGTAACTGGGAAAATTACAACTTGGAAGTATGTTAGACAATAATTTCTGGATATGTTCTGCTCTTGCAGGAATAAGATCAGAGGTAATTCTGCCATCTGCCATTGCAGTACTGCATGCACAGGGCAGAGGCGGGGGAAGGATTGGGGGGAAACAAAACAAGAAAAATGTGTTTTGTTCTAAAGAGTCAGCAGCTCTGTCGGTTACTGATCTGATATTGACTGATCAGCCCATCAACTGCAAATGAGAGCTAAATGGGGCTAGAAGGATACTGCAAAACTGTGCTTGCCCATGGCAAGCAGTGTTCTTTTCAGTCAAGAGGTCTCAGGGCAGGCCAGTGGGCTGTTGAAAGCTTTTCCCAGAATCTGAAGTGTGATGGGTTGTAACGAACACAGCTCCAGCGGGAAAGAAGAAGATCCACTAAGCCTGGGAGACATTAAACAGCTGTTATCCAAAGCATTCTCAAACTATTCAGGTCCCACCATTTCTATCAAACTAGAGATAGAGATTTTTGATCTGAACCATGACGAGTCTGAATGGCAGAGCTCACTTTTCTTTCTAAAGACTGTGATAGTAAGTATGATCTTTTTTTTCAAGCCAACATTAACTACACTACTGAACACCACAAAAAGAAAGGCTATCACAGCCTTCATCTTGCAGAGCTCCTCCACATCCATGCAAGAATAGTCTGCACATTTTCAAGTTCAGCAGCAAATTCTGCAATATCTCCCAACTGCCTTATCCTGAAGAACAGGAAAAGAATTTCATGAAGGACCTTGAGCTCTTGATCCTTGAGCATCATCTTGAATGGTCCCACCTCAACACACTAAAGAGGGGGAGCCAGTGCTGACAGGGAGCTGGCAGGCTGAACACATTAGGTTCTGCATGCTAGAGCTGCCTGCAGGATGCTGCAGGAGTGAAACACGGAGGTACTGTGAAGATAGCCAAATGGAGAATTTGGCTCTTCCAAGTAAATGATTTAATCTCATGATAATGATTTCTTACTGTATCTGTATGGGAAAAAAAGACAGATATGAAAAAAATACCCTGCCAAGTCATACTTACGTAGATGTTTCCCGTCAATTCGTACTGTTTAGAGGGCTTGATGCGACAGCCATTTAGCTTGACTAATTAGCGATGAGACCTTACCAGAGTAACAAGTTGGGGATCTACATGGCCTTGTGCTTCCCTGGAAAAGTTTCAAAACCGTATCTACATAAAAAGAGATTATAACCAGCAGTGCAAAGAGGATGCTTTTCATTTTTTTCTGGTAGCAAAAATAATTTAAAAGCACTGAAGCAATGAACAAAAATAATGTGGCTTTGCCAAGTCTCTGCTAAAAAATAAGAAACCCACTGATAAAAGTCCCATTGAAGTAAAGCACATTCAGTGCAGGCAAGAGAGCCTCAAAGACCCACAAAAATAAATTTTATATCCCCCCAATTAATATCCCTTCATTTACAAATGTTCTTCCTGATAATTGCAATGAGTCATCCTATCCACCTCTCTATGTCACTTTATTTATATTATAAATAATTATTTCCTTTGCTCTTCGGATAGGTAAAGTATATTTGCACACCTGATTAAATAGGAAGGTCTGATTTATTGACTTTGTTGCTACATAAATATGTAGCACCATTAGAAGAGGGAACTGAGAATGTTAAGAAAAGAGCTATAAGATGACCAAGAAAGTTTCAAAGACAGGCCATTTAATATATACTAGCAAATTTTATGCTGTATTTAAAAGGATGTGATGCTGTAATTCAATATTATTGCCTAATTGGAATGATTATTCCTGTGAATCACCCATTTCAAAACATAATTCCTACTTACCTTGAAATGGAAAGAATGGAAAATGCAAACAAATAAGGGCATGTGGTTTTCTGCTATTTTTCCATAACATGCAATGCATTGGCAAAGACATAACAAAGCACAGGGACACAGAATTTAACACTGCCTAAGAGAACTAAATTTCAAACAAGCACGAAGGATGCAGAGTCAATTAGCTATAACCACTTAGCAGAACAAAACTCCTTAACAAAAGGCCTCTGAGACCCCAATGTAATAACAAACTAGAAGAAAACTCTCTTGCTCTGCAAGGAAATGCACAGTTCTTCAGAGGGAAAGAAAGGCTGTTCATTGTGTTACTCAGAAAAGGTAGACTAACATCTGGTGGAGGACTACTTTAAGACATGACTTCTACAGATGTTGTAAGAATTGTGGAAGTCACCCTGAGACTGTTTCTGGTTTCATTAAGCAAAGAAAAAAACGTTGCTCAGCCTGGTGTCAAAATGAGTCTGCACAGCAGGAGTGGTTTGTTCATCACACATTTCCTCTGACTCTGCTTGGATGTTGCTTTAATTATTTTATCTACTGGATGTCCAATTTAAAATTTATAAATAGTCCTAGGAAATAAGCAAGGATTCCTACTTTTCCCTTGTCAGCATCTCTAATCAATAGTGAGCTAGACTCTCCTTTTCTTTTTTTCTTAAAAGTTGAGAAAAAAATAAATCCAACAATTTTTCCTTCAGAAAATGAGCCACCTTCTAACAAAAAATATCTTCAGAAAAAAAGAATCCACTCAAAAAAAAATATATTAACAATAATTTTAAGAGACTCTACTTAAATTTTTAAAGACTAATTTCTGCATCTCCTTGATGCACTAGGATTCTTCTTCAAGCTTTTCATCTACACTTAACTTTCCATAAGCTACACTTATATCCACTTCAAAATTAATTTTCAGTGCTTCATGTACTTGAAAATCAAGGTGGGTGATGAGGTGTTAAAAAAAGAATGAAATAAAACTTTAAGAAATCATGCATCTGATGCCAGAAGGGAAATCTGCTTAAAACATCACACTAAAATAGAAAAATCATACAAAAATTATTTCTGCTAATCTAAGCACTGCTGAATAGAGCGGCATCATGAAGACAAATGAAAGACAATAATGGCAAATGCAAAGAGCTGTAGGTGAGAAGGAATTATTCCAATTACTCATGCATATTGTTGAGCTCTACACTGACGATAAGTGCATAAGCAGATGTAGTCACTGTGCACAGATGAAGATCTGCTTAGCTCGTACCAGGTACAGAAGACAAAAATAGTAGGGTTCATATGAAATAAGACAGCAAATACTGGTTTTAACCTCATAGTACTGTTATTTTATATTCATTATATACACCACTACGTGAAATATTAGGAGGCATTTTCATCTAGCATCTAAGATGGGTTCCTTATATTAGAAATTCAGGTTAAGTCAGTTCTCTGTTTGAAATAGGTCTTAATAAGGTCCACAAAAAATAGATGTCTACCAAGAGCAAAGGAACATAGAGTAGCATAAGACAGGACAAAAAACAGAAAAGATAACAATCACTCATATCTTATCCAAATTGCACTGAAAATAATGAACAAAGTTCTTTCATTTTAGTGGCATTGGGACCAAGACGCAAAGCATAGATGAGTCAATTGACAGAGGACAGGAAGAACTTCCCTGACTTTCTCCCAGCCCTGCCCAAAACCGAAGTCACCCCTTCTTCATTATTGGTTTCTCATAAAAAAGTTATTACTAGCTTTTAAAAAACAAATACAAGGCAAATTATGATATTTTTCTGACCCTGTGTTTCAGATGACTGATTCCATCTACTAATAAGAACTTCAACACATATTCAAGACTAACACTCTTATTTGAGCTTGTGGTTAACTAAATGCACTGTTCAGTCTGCCTCTATGTCCTGGGTCCCCCCAGCAATAATCTACAGAAATCCTGTAATAAAGATTATTCCCATTGATTATCTTCAAATCTAGTGGATGGAAAATACAATGTTCTAAGGGGGGAAAATATCTCTAGCAAATGCCATTCAAAGAATTTCAATAAAATGTTGACCACTGCTCCAATCCCCCAAAAGAAAATACATACCCAGGACACATTCACACAGCAGAGCCTCTGCGAGTTCAGTTACCTTAAGAAGATCCCTGGGAAAGACAGAGCCTTCATGCCCATACTACCTGCTTTAGTGAGAAAAAATAAAAATCTGAATAAGCACAGCTCCAGCATAAACAGCAATTACAAAAGATTTCAAGTTGTTCTGTTCTGTTTGGGCATTATCTGGTTACAGATTGAAGCAATTTTTCAGCACTGTATAAATCTGCAATTAATATAACGAAATTTTCTTCAATTTTTTTTTTTTTTTCCTATCAGAGGTATGAAGTCTGAAAAGAATCAATGTGCAGAACTTAAATATTGTCACTGTCTGGCCTGCTTCAACTAGAACAATCAAGAAAAGATTGTGACCTGTAAGAAATATAAATGAAAACTAACATTCTTTGACAATGTGTGAACAAGTTACTGGGAACAATTTTACTGACCTCTTTCATCTTCCCATGTTTTCTTTTGTTTGTTTGTTTTAATGTCTAACAGCTTCTATTAAATTCACCCCTAACTGCTGTGCTTTTCATGATAACATTTGTTTTCACTTGGAGCTAGCGTAAATGAAATCAGCAAATATTAAGTATTTCTAACAAACCACATGTATGACAATCACACTTAATAAGCAAAGGGCCAAGTGGCAGATCCTACAATTTGATGCCATTAAGAGGGTGACTCAGACATGCTGATCCAGTCTAATTCCAGAACACTTTGCCTTCTAAACTTAGTGATGTTCAATCCATGTTTCAGATTGCCTCAACTCACTATGGAGGCATATAGTCATTTTTATTGATTTTAAAGATTGCTATAAGAGGTCAGGAATTGTTTTTTCCTTCTTATTACTACATAATTACCTTAAGATGTACGTGCAACATTAAAAAAGATTATTACCTATTGGATTTATTAACTAATTCACATGAACCACAATTAAAATAAACTGAATATATTCCTAGAAATCTAAGTTAGGATTCCTGCTGCTTTTCATTATGAAATCAGTTTGAAGAAGGTTCTAAAGATCCATATTAAAACTTACATACCTCTGTCTGCTAAATAAACCCAGGGACCAGTTGCAAAGCAATCTCTATAAAGGGACAATAAGATGTCTCTGCACTTCTTCTTGTTTAACTCAGAATACTTTTTATTTTTAAACTGGTTTTAAAATCCAGTCTTGATTTTAAAATGTAGATGGGAGAATCCACAATGTTTTTTATGTCTTAAGTGGCTAACTAACCTCAAAACTGCAATAGGAAATTTCTTTGAATCTGAATTGACTATGACTGATTAACTTTATTCTTCTCTCGTGAAAAGTTTTTATGTGTGTTTTATCACAACTAGACTAGCAAGTCTCTGTTTTCTTTGTGGTCAAATTAAAGGGCCTTCACTTCCTCCTTGTTCTGCTGAGTAGGAGTTCTTAAACCTTTTAAATAGAGGAATGGAAGACAGTCTCTCTTCTCAGATATTTGCCAATCTTTAAAGTTCTGAGAAAAGTAAACAGGTAGTCCATGAATAATTCAACATTTCTTTTCAAAAGTCACTAAAGATTACCTAAATAGAAACAAATCATTCAATAAAAACTTCCTCATTGCCAGCAACAGTAAATATTGCAAGCCTACAGCATGTGCATTGGTTTGGTTCTCAGAATTTGGTTCTCAGAAAAACTGAATTTATGGTAAAATGAACAGTTAAATCAAAACAGGCAGACATTATACTAAACGCATGAAAATCAGGTACTCATGCTCTGTAGCCCTTATAGGTCATGGATTTACAAGCAGCTAGTATAACAATTTCAGAAATCTGTGTGCATTTCATATCAAATAAAATAGAAACAACTAGATCAGTATCATATTTTTGTGATTCCAATATGCACAGCAATTGCTTCTGTTGCTTAACGAGGACAGAAAAAGACTAAGGGGCAGGTGAGTACTCCAGCATTGATAGAGAACATCCAGAGGAACTAGGCAGCTTCAGTGTTAGACTGAACATGAATGAACTGAACACCATAGGACTGATCTTTCAACACAGTTCAAGAAAATGAAGCTAAGAGATGCCGGATGAAATGTTAATGAAGAATGCTGTCACACAACCTTCTCTAGGTATGTCAGCACCCAGCGTTAGCAGTCTGCCTCTATTTAGGGGGCAGCAATGTCTCCTGCACGCTGAAGCATGTCTAACACAGAAAATCTAGGAATATGCAAATAAGTGAGAGTAATTAAGATTAAATATTAGTTCCTAAACCAACACAGGATAACGTTACTCTTTAGCAATCACACTATACTGTGCTTGGAGTAAAATGAAAAATATTCTAAGTAACTAAATTATATGTATCTTTAAACATTAATTAACCTCTTCTAAACTATATTTCTTGGATTAAATTGGTTTTAACATTTATTTAGCATAACTATCTCTTTTCCAAATTTGCCATGGTTTTCACAGTTTTAAGGAAGTTTCTCTTCATATCATGTTCATTTGAACTCTGTGACAGCATAGATTTTTTTCTTATAGCAGCCTAGGTTTTATATTCCAAAGAGCAGAGAAACCACGCAGAGAGAAGCAGCAACACATTCAGAAGGGTGGACTGCTGTGTACATTTGCATTCTGCTAGATGATAACCCACAGCAGCAACTTATTCTTTCCCTATTAGCAGTACCTGAAGGGAGCTTGTGCAGAACAGCTCACAGACTAGCAGTTACCATTACTCAGGAATCATCTATAGGAAGCTATGTTTGTATTGCCTCAAGTCAAAAGCACAATAATCCCACTGATACAGATTTTTAAAATTGCAAAATGAAACCAGCAATGTCCTTTTTCATTATTGCCTCATACTGGCTCAAGATATATGAGCAACATTAAACACATTATCAGCTCTTAGCATTATTAACCAATTCAATGCAATAAAAACTGAAGAGTTAGGGCCACCATTCCTTTTAGTACAAAAGCCAAAATCACAGAAGAGGATTTGAGAGCTCTCTGATAAATTGATACACTTTGGGTCTCTAAAGAAATAATCCTTTCACATGATGAAAGTGCACAGACCAACTATTGAACAATTTTTTGTGCAAGAGAAAGATAGAATGGTTATAATCTTCCAGCCTGACCTTCTGAACAAATTGGGCCATAAGACTTTTATGTATTCATCTTGTTTGAATTGGAGCAATTTCTGCAGAAAACCATCCAGTTCAGTTTCTAAAATGTTCAATAAGGGGGAATTTATTACAACATTCATTAAATCATTCCACTGGCAAATCACTCACACTGTTTAAGAACATGCCTGCTTGGAATCTAAATCACCTAGACTTAAATTTAATTGCATGGATCTCATTATACCTCTGCCAGCCAGACAGAAGAGCTGCTGTTATCAAATCTCTGCTTCACATACCGTCAAGCTGCTGCTTTATTATCTCCTTAATAAACTTTGCTGGATCCCACTGCAAAGAAAGGTTTCCAAATCTCAGAGTTCCTCTTAGACCTCCTTGACTAATAAACTTCCAGACCCGTGTGTGATACTCCGGTAACCATTGTACTGTGGACAACTACAGGTTGAACAATGTCTTATTCCTCTGTTCAGACAGAAAAAATTCACTTTTATAATGTTGCACTGGGAGCTTCCTCTCCCCCAGAGTCCTTTTCTGAGTCATTGCTTCCCAAGACAGCTTTCCCTTACAGAAAAAAAACATTTCCTTGTTTTATTTCCAGCAGAGAGATTTTTAGCGCTAACCATATTAAAACACATACTGTTTGGCTATTCCCATGGCAAAATGTAGTCATTTATCTGTAAGGTAGCAACAGGACTGGCTGTACAGCCACATACACATCAGACTATATCTGGGAGCAGACGTCATGCTGTGCTTTGAAGAATCTTCTCAGGAAAGTCATGCAAGGATAAAACCATGTCATCAAACAGTCCACATCATCTCAAACACCCCCCTCTTAAGTGTTCACCATACTTCAATCTTTGTGTAACCTCTGTTCATTATTTATTAGCACTTCTGAAATCTTAGAACTGATGATTAAGAAGCATCTTTGGACTCACACAGCCACTTGCTGGCAGTAACTTGTTGCCAAGCAGACACTGAAAGCAACCACACATCTCTTCATGGAAAAGGGATTCCATGCTGTGCTGATTTCTCCTTTTGCCCCTACAGAAGGGGTTGCCTATATTACATCAATTAGTTGTCCCTTGGTCAGATTTAGAGATGTAAATCTGCTGCACAAGAAAAGCAAGGAATACACCAAAATTTACTTGTGAAGCATGTCTTACATTTGCTGATCCCACTCCAGTTCAGACCTGCAGCTTAATATCTGCACCCAGGGGCCCAGCAGTGTGCTCAGAAGAGGGGAGCTTCTGATGAACAGGGCAAGGGAGCAGGAGGGAGCAGGGAAGGCAGCAGGCTTTGACATGCTATGGCTGTGAAAAACACACTTCTCCCAGTCCTTTCCTGGAAGTTTTGGTGTAACCCCAGCCAAAGGGAAAGTTCAGAGGGTTGGAAATATCTCTGATGAGTATAATGGTCATATGAGTGTAATTTACGACTGAAAGCAGTATTCTATACAATTCTTATATCTCATGTTTCCTAAAGCAAAACTTATTGTCCTGACAATGCTGTACTGATACAAGACTATTTGGAAACTGCTGCAAAGCATTTCTAAAGATAAAACCAAAACAAATAATTAACTAAAGCATGAGCTCATCAAGCTTTGTCTTCAGAATTGCAATCTTTAAAATGTAGTAGTCAACTGAAATATATCTGCAAATAGGAGAAAATTTATGAGGGAGTGAGAGGAAGAATTTGGAAAGAAATCGAAGTATCTGGCTGGCATTTTTGTTAATTACGTACTAAATCTCAAATTAACTACTTAGTTCAGAGTATCAAATGTGCTCTGATTAGCACAAATAACATAGCACAAATTAGCACAAATAACATAGTTCTGCTGTATTTATGAGATATCTAAATATCCAGTCGTTCCATTTAACTAATGGTCAGTTTACACACTGTTAAAGTTGCACTCCTGTTAATGTAGCTAGGTGTAATTTTGCCTACTGATATACCTTTAAAGAAAAAAAAAACTTGAAAATTAAAAATAGAAAAATGTAAGATTTATATTTAAACATAAAACAGGGATATAAAATAGGTTTAAGAATGGGCAGAGAAGAGACTCAGAGCAGCCCTGTGGAGACGGACTTGAGGGTGTTGGTCAATGAGAAAATGAACATGAGCTGCTTCAGTGTGCACTCGCAGCCCAGAAAGCCAACTGCATCCTGGGCTGCATCAAAAGGAGCTTGACCAGCAGGTCGAAGGAGGGGATCCTGCCCCTCTACTGTGCTCTTGTGAGACCTCACTTGCAGTACTGTGTACAGTTCTGGTGTCCTCAGCATAAAAAGGACATTGAACTGTTGGGACAAGTCCAGAGGAGGCCACAAGGATGATCAGGGGACTGGAGCACCTCCTGTTCAGTCCGTTCAGCCTGAGAAGAGAAGGCTGCGTGAAGACCCCTCATAGCAGCCTTCCAGTATCTGAAGGGGGCCTACAAGGGTGCTGGGGAGTGTCTCTTCATGTATCCTGTAGTGATAGGACAAGGGGTAATGGGTTAAAACTTAAATAAGGGAAGTTTAGATTAAATTTAAGGAGTAAGCTCTTTACCATGAGGGTGGTGAGGTACTGGAATGGGTTGACCAGAGAAGCTGTGAATGCTCCATCCTTGGTGGTGTTCAAGTGCAGGTTGGATGGAGCCTTGGGTGACATGGTTTAGAGTCAGGTGTCCCTGTCCATGTTAGGGGGGCTGGAACTTGGTGGTCTTAAGGTCCTTTCCAACCCTAACTATTCTATGATTCTATGTATGTATCAAGAGACTTGGTGTAGTCACCTCACTTGGTTTTCAGGAGTTAGGCATGGTTTACAGCACTAAACTGAAGTTAACAATCTCAGCAATCCTCAAGTGGCCCATTTGCAGAGAACAGGGTGTCTGTACCAGGCTTGTAATGAACAGCATGGAGCCAGCTTTGATCCTCAAAATGTATGTTTGGTCTCCATGTTGTGCGAACACCAATAATCTCTTCCTGGACCACAAGTGACTCTGAAGGCAATATACTACATTCATGCTGGGGCTATGCTAACAAATCCACTGGGCTCAAATAGACTGTGCATCTGGGTCATCTACAACCTGTGCCAGTGTGTCACCACTCTCTTTGTAAAAAATGTTTTCTTTAGAATCAGGGAGTTATCCCTGTGATCATTCTGGAATTGCAAACAACTATGACACACAGCAAACCGAAGCTGGACTGCCTCTGAGCGCCTTGGATTTGTTACAGAGCTTTTTGCTTGTTTAATTCTTTCAGATTTATAGCTGGGCTTGTTATCTCTACCTTGCTGAGTCCCTGAGCTGCATATTATGCGCCTGTGCAGAGCAGCACAGAGAAGAGCAGAGCAATGATGACACAGAAGTTCTCTCTGGAATCCCAAAGCCACAAGCAGGTTTGGTTTTGTTGTTCTGGGTTTGGTTTTTTTTCACATCACTCACGAGCAGTAACTACATTTGCTTGCCGTGTACAGTGGTTCAATGATGTCAGGGTGAGTTCTAGAAGGAATCAAAGATGTCATTCCCATGAAAGCAAAATGGGAATGAAGAGGAAGTTTTAAAAAATATAATAAAGGGTAATATCAAAATATTGCAACTGTCTATGCTAATTGGCAACAGTCTTAAAAATCTGTGAAAGGAGATTAAAGATGTGGAAAGCATTTTAGTTCAGAAGCCAACATAAAGCCTTCCTTTAAGAAGGAAGATTAGAAGCTGTAAGATTCCTATCTAGCTCACTGATGATAAATGTAAATATGATATCATACAGAGCAGAGGCAACCTTTTCAGTCTCACACAAATGGACTGATCAGGGAGAGAGCTCAGAACTGCATGCAGATTCTTCACTTGTAAATGGAACTGTTTACAGATGGCCAAATCTTCTTTCAATCGCCACTAAAGGTATCAAATGAGACAGCAGCTCTAGGTGTATTTTTCCTTGCAGGTAATGAGTCTAACTGACAACAGCAACATCCCGGTAAGGCCTAGATAGAAGTGTAGGCCCAGAGAAAGACAGAGCAAGATGTCTCTAACGACCAGCATTAACAAGGATTCTGGCCATTATTAAATCTGTGGTTTTATGGAAAGAAAAAAAAATAGAAAGTTACATTTCTATGTTGTTTATTTCACAGCAAATAACCTAATGACAGCAAATGAGGCACTTAAATCCAAGAGGACCAGGACTAAGATTTCTAGTGGTTTGAGCAGTTACACATATAGAAACATAGAATCATAGAATAGCTGGGGTTGGAAAGGACCTTAAGATCATCTAGTTCCAAACCTCCTGCCAAGGGCAGCGACACCTCCCACTAAACCATTCC
>JAVHNF010068438.1:3326-17522 GCA_034783455.1 Micropsitta finschii | reverse complement strand
CATGGTCAAAATCTGGTTAAACCCTCAGAAACCCAAAACTGTAAAGGAATAAAGAAAAAAAAAACTAATGATACATCAAAGCTACATGATACCTCCCAAGCTTTCTACCTCAACAATCTTTACAGCCAAGTGGAGGTGCTCAGAGCTGTACTCTGTTTGTGGCCATACTCTTAAGTGTCCAGCTGCAATCGCAGCTGTAAAGACACAGTCAGGATTATTTTAGGCATCCGTCACTCACCTGACTTGAGAATTGTGCCTCATGTCACCCAACTAGGGGGTGCAAATCTCATTATAACCACCAGAGTGAGTCATGTGTTAAAACTTGTGTGCATGTCCATTACATTCAAGAGTAACTTCCCAGCTCCTCCAGAAGGAATGTCAGAGATAGATGGATCTCTTTGATCTGGGGAGTTCTTCCTCTACCTCCATTTTGCCTTCATTTGCCTCCAAGGTCATGCTGTCAGGACAGGGACTGCATATTCCCCTTGCATATGAATCTCATCTTCTCTCCTTCAAAACCACAGTCTACACATGTATGCTGTTACTTCCAGATGTGTTCACAACTTGAAAGCAGTGACTTCAGAGGTAAAAAAACAACCCAAACCACAACTTTAGAGCTATCGGAACTCAGTTTCTTTTCCCCTCCCTTTCCTTCAGCATCTGTCCAGGTTATCTATGCAGGCAACACTGAATGGTTCTAGGGGGACTCAATAATGCACCACAGAAGTGTCTGCATGTGGAGATAATGCAATTCCTCTTCTTCCCATTATACATAAAGCCTTTCTCTCCACTCCCTGTCTCAGAATTCACTCCTAGAGATCTTTGGCTAAAGCCCTGCTAACAAGATATCTAACAAGAAACCATTTTGGTGTCCTTCCCCACAATGGAATGAAACAGATGCCTGCAGAACAATGGAAGTTATAGCACTTACGAGGACTTCATTGCCTCAGTAGATGAAAGAGCACGTACAACACTAATATATCTCAATCTTACTGTCCTCGCTCATGCAATCCTGGCAAAAGGCTCTGTCTTGCAGACATATCCAGCCCTGAGTCTTTCTCCAGTAGCCAGACAGTGGGTCCCTTTTGGTGGCCAGTCATGGGGATTGTGGTGGGCAGGCACACAACATCACTTCTGTGTGTTACTATAGGCTTTTAATTTTCCCTTGGAGAGGACAGAATCAGGAGGCAGAAAGGAAACAGCCTAACTCACACCAACACCTGGTGCATTTGCCACTGATCCCTGCTTTTGGGAGCTGTTTTCAGAGCAGCTCTCTCCTCCATCAGCTGGGGACAGCCCACCCCATCCACACCCTCTGCTGTGGGAAGATAATTTAGAAGCCAGCTTTGCCATCTGTGGACTACCCCATGCTGGGAAAACCCTCAGCTGGGGAGATCTGTTGTCTTTCCAAAGTGGTGCAAACAAATTGGAGCGTGGGAGAGAACATGGACCTAAGAATCCTTGTAAGTCTTTTGCAGATTTTTCCCTGCATCCCCCAGACTCCATCTTTTCCACCTTAAGTACCTAAATGTGTCCCTATAGCGATATCTGCTGTTGACATCAGAGCAGACCCACAGCAGTATTCCTGCTGCTGCCCTCAGCTGAGTCATGGCTCATGAACAAAGGGGATTTTGACCATTGTTATTTTATTATTTTCATTATTTCATTCATCATCTTAATTTCCCCCTCTCACTCCTGGCCAAGAGAGAAAGAAATCATACATACACATACACACACACAAAAGAAAAGGGGGGGGGGGGGGAAGGGGAGGAGAATAAAGCAAAAAAACTGCCAACAGGGTCCACATCTGGAAACTGATTTCCCAACCCCAGAACAAAGAGCTCTGCAATTGTGGCTCCAAGTCTCCTGTTTGTGTTCTCCCATTATGTAAAAAGTCTTATAATAAAATCTAGTGGAGAAGAAGCCCAAGAGTCGGCAAGAATTATTTGGAATTTATTAGCAAACAAGATCCATTCAGAAGTTCTTGTAGAACAGTGCTTTGGACAATGCAGGAGCATGACAGCTTTTGGTTCCAGAAAACTTTTCCTTACAGATCAGGCTTGGCTTAAATAACTTCTATAATCCTAGGTAAACTACTGTGCCATTTCTTTTACTTTCCATGTTCAGAAATACCACTTTTACCAAAATTTAGTGCTGTGCAGGGAAAGGGAAAATTATGGAGACACAAAGAGAATGCTAAGGGGAGAAAAGGGAAGAAAACCAATTTTAGAAATCATCATTTTTCCAGCAAGGGAAATAGGGACAAACAGTTGCTAAGAGAGTTTAGGACATCGGTCATTTTTACAGAAGGAAATTTCTTAGAATGGGTTAAACATCTACTACTGACACTTTGAACAGAAAAGGATTTTGCAAGTCAACAGAAATGTTCGTGTGGGAAATAAACTTTCAAAACCATTCAGTTTTTAATTTAAAAAACTGTAACCCCATAGCATTTCAATGGAAAGAAAATACATTCATTGTTGAGAAATGGCACAGTGTACCCCACTGGGACAGAAAGAAAAGCATTGAAAGAGAAAAACATTGAGAATTGTTGAGGAGAGGACAATTATCTGAGGGCTTCAAAAGAAGATGCTTCTCTGACCTTCTTGATCATACACAGATATGCCATGAGTACTTCAGCTTCCATTTCCACCTTGGCTTTCCTGAATGACAGCCCAACACACTGGCACTGCATCAAAAGGCAGGGCTCATGTACAGCATGGCTTTGTCCTTTAGCTCCAAGCCAGAGTGATCTAGGAAAAGACACCACAACTGGATTCACATGAAGGAGGCCACATTGTTCAACAGTCTCCTGTTCATAAACCTTCTCCTCCCCTCTCTTGCCTTAGCTGTGCTTATGTTCAGTGTTGAATCATTGGACTTTGCCTTTTATCCAGACCCTTGGGATGTGCTACAGGGATGGAAAGAGAAAAGCACTACTTAATAGCACTTTCCAAGTACAAGGGAGAGGAGATTCCTGGAAAATCAGGTTAAGATCATCCAAAAAGCTTCTTCAAAGAAACATGGCAAACCGTATATAGCTAACTATTTATGGTAGAGATGGAAGTTGGACTACCCTTGAAGACAAGTGGCTGCTGTCCACACACAGAGGTTTTAATCGTCATTCCAGTTAGTCACTGAAAACCAAACAGAACATAAGGGGTGGGAGAAGGGCTATTCCAAATAAATAGCCTCATTATTCTACAGGAACTGCTCTACCTCGTACATATTTACCTACATTTATATTTAAAAAGAACCATAGATTCTGAGTCCAGAACTTGAATTCTAAAACCAATCTTCTTTGTCCATGCATGGAATTGCTCAAACAGAATTGGTCAATTTATTATTTTTTTTTTTTAATTAACAGTGGTTTCTCTTCAAAAGAAAATTAATTTATGAGCATTTTCTTCTCCCCTCCATCAAATATTTCTAATTTTTCAGTAAAACACAAAAACAGCCTTGTTTTTTGTCAGTCTTCCTCTGTTGCCTCCCTTTTCATGGCAAAACAATAAAAGATGATGAGAAGGTGAGCGGGAGAAACAAAGAACACTTAAGCTAACAAAATATTTTAGTTTTTATCTCTCAAAACTGGAAGCTTTCAGAGCTGTTTTCTGCTGCTTTTCTGAAATGGCTTCCAATTTTTGCCTTGCTTGCATTTTACTGTCGAATCAGAAAACTGAACTTTGTTTCTGAGTAGTGCTCAAAAACACTTGCAGGAAATGCTATTAGGAGACCATATGTATTGCTTCTGCCTCCCTTAACACACACTATCCATGCAAGAAATGTTCTTGCTATCTGCAGATACACCCAGCTCTCAAACACAGCCCAGATGTGGTCCAGTGGCTCAGCTCACTGGATACCACACGCTATCTGTTTTTCTGTGAAGCATTTTAATGTCGGATCTCAGAGCAGCCATCAAGCTCTGTAACACAGGACTGCAACCACCCATTACCAGACCTACTTCTGTTGTAGCTACCCTACCCAAAACAATGCAACTTCCACAGAGCGTACGCTCAGCCTGAGGCCCCTGCAGTCTGCAGCCTCCTCTCTAAAGCCATAATTTCTCTCATTTATGAGCAGCAGAAACACATACTCAGCCCCCTGGTTTACAGCCCAAAGACCTAAGTTAATTAGCTGATGACAAGGTCTTGAATCTCACAATCACCTCCCTGCACTACCTGTGTCCCTCCCAGGCTGCTAGCTCACCTTGGCATATGGCAGCACTCTCAATTTTACCTCAGCTATTGCACCAATCAGTTTCTCACACTTCAGGTATTGCAATTAGCTGAAATATACAATTTTTATTAATCAAAATATTTTCTGGATTCTTGCTTGCACATGCAAACTCAGAGATGACATCTGACGTCCTTCAGGCTCACTAACCAGGCAGCAGGAGTAAAGAAGTAGGTACATATTTCAACCTCATGGCTTTTCATCCAGCGGCATGGTTTGTCAAGACTTGACTCATGGTTTTTGACTGCTGCCAAGGCTGGCAATACTGACTGTGAGCTTTGAGAGGTCTCAACAATTTACTGAAAGGGAAGTGGGGACTTGAACTTGTGACGCTGATGCCTTTGAGCACTGTGAGCAAGCCTGTTGTATGTCTCAGCAGAATACTGTCCTGTGGAGACAGTAGACCCAAGTCCCATCTCACCCACTCTTGTCCAAGCCATCCCTCTCCCTAGAGGACATGTGTGGGGTAGAGCAATCCTCCATTGGTCCAAAAGCAAGACCCAGTCCTGCTCCTCACAGGAATCCATGAGAAATTGTTTTGCCTTTGGCACATTCATGAAGACAGGGTCTTGCCGAAAGCACATACCAAGGGAATGAATCTCCAAGAAATATGAATTCTCTTTGCCTCATACCAAAACATTCATAGTAAGACCAGGCGGCACTCTGCAGCAAAACATTGGCAAGAGGAAACACTAATAAAAACCTAAGACACTAAAAAACAGCAAGAAAAATCTCCCAGAAGAAACAAACATAAGAAGAATATGCTGCCCATTCAGTCAAAAAAAATGCTAACAACCTAATGCTGTCTCATGATGAAATTGAAATATTTACAGGAAAAGAGCACAGAATTTTGGCTGGCAAATGTGAAAAGTATCTGTCACAACTGTTTTCTGTGCAGAACAAAGGGGAGAGGAAACAGAGGAGGAAAAGCGGGGGAGTGAGGGGAGGGTGAAAGAAAGAGGACAGAAAAGCAGAGAGAGGAATAGGGATTAAGAAACCGATGGGGAAAAAATAAACCCAAACAAGCAAACAAAACAGCCAAAAGTATATAAAAATAAAAGATAAGCAAAGGGGGAAGAGAGGAGGACAAAGAGCAGAGGTCACACCAGGAAGTCTTGCTGCTCCCTATTTACCTGCCAGCAGCCAGATTCATTGGCATCTTTCTTACATGACAGAGATTTATACACTTCCCCTGCAAAAGCAGTGGATTACTGACACAGCCTGCCAACAGCATGCACAAAACCTTAGGCTGCCCAATGGGACAACTGGGACCAAGTGAATGGAAAGAATATGCCAGTTATTGATTAATTTGTTCTATATTCATGTCATTATAGATGATTACATGAGTTGGTTCCACAGCCTGAGCCTTCCTCAGCCAGTAACCTCTATGATTCATAACCAACAATTGCACAACACGGCTGTCAATGACTTCATCATGTTGCATGGAAAATCCTCTCTAGATACGCGTGTGTGCAGTGACTCACTTTGACACCTTGGGTTGACATTTGCAAGCCAGGCCAAGTCTGTTAGTAAGACAAAGGCACTTCTTGTGAGGTTTCAAAGCCGTAAGGTCAGGTATTGAACAATCGAGCACACAGGAGAAGGCAGGAAAAGGTAGCCCTCAAATACTCATTTCATATATACAGTGGCTGAGTACATTGGCACAAGAAAATACTCAAGGCAATGGCTCTTCTCCAGAAACAGCCAATGACAGTACTGAAAAGCGCAATACATATAGTCCATTTTGATGATATAAGCAAGGAAGACAGAGGAACACTCTGCACAGCACTTGAAGAAACAGCTCAGGAAGCTCTCAAAAACTGAGACAGGTCTTTCCATGTAGAGAGAAGAAGATATTTCAGAATCAGAGAGACAACAGAGACAGCAAAGTGCTGCAGAGCAGCCAGAACAGAAAAGAAAACATTATGTAAAATAGTACTCAGATGTCACTCACAAAGAATAAGCAAGATACACTATAAATCCAGGCACATGGGATATGGGAGCCTCCAACAAGAGCCAGACAGCAAAGCAGCTCTCCCAAGTCATTTTCACCCTGGAGACACGTATGATGAGAAGATCGGGGGGGAAATGAAGAATACTTAAACTAACAAAATATGTTCATTGATATCTTTCAAAACTGGAAGTTCTCAGAGCTGTTTTCTGCTGCTTGGCTCTTGGGAAATGGGAGTTGTAAGCAGAATATTAAAGAGATGCTTTCTCCTCTCTATTGGAGGAACTGGGACTGAGAAGGTGTTGATCAGTTTTCCCAACTTCTTCTGCGGTCTTTTATTAAGTCTTTAAGAAAAAAACCAAAACACAAAAGAAGCAGAAGTAGCCTTCAGAAGCAGAGTGTAGCATGAGCCCAGTCATGCCTCCTGCCTGAAGAAAACAATGATGCACGGAGAGATGTTCAGAGAGAGCACTAAGGGAAATGTTTCAGGGATAGGTTTTCACTGAGCAATGGTTTTATACAGTGGGTGAAAACAATCATCACATTCCTACTGGTGTCTGTGACTTAGTTCTTTTTGGAAGAAGATAAGCATGAGTGGGTAAAAAAAAAAAAAAGAAAATGTTTGTTTTGCTGAAGAAAACCCTAATTTTCCATTAGAAATAAGATTCTGTCTTGATATACACTCTTTTTGTGGTGTTGTCTACTCCAGAGTCTTGAGTGCTTCATTCGACATGGAAACAAAAGAGGTTTTAACTCGAAAAAAACTTTTTAGCTCAGCAAGGAAGCCACAGAAAAAGTTCTGGATTCCTCCCATCTTCCTTGCCATTTCAGTCATCCACTCAACCCAACCCCAGTCATGTATAAAAAGGATACACTTGCTTCCCAGGCATCCTGAACTGAGGCACCCACAGGAGTCTCTCAACCACACCATAAAAACTTCCAGCAACAGGTGAAAGACTGCAGGTAGCACCAACTCCTTTATGAATCCTAGAGTTAATGCTAGGAAGATAAGCACAAGTAAGACCTGTTGCAGATGGCAGAATTTGCTGCTGTTCTGGTTATATCACAGATGATCTCCAACAATGCAGGAAGGACAACCAGATGGAGGACATGGATTTCCTAAGTAAGGATGTCCAAGGACCCTGATGCTCCTTCATAGGCTATTGGTAGGCTATTACATTTGTCCTCACCTTGTCGCTGCATAGATGCAGGGAAATGTCTTTTCCCACTGACTTCAAACCCTTCCACGCTGGCCTTGACCCCACAGGGAAAGAAATCACAGCTGCTGATCACAGCACCTATTTGTTCACATTTTGCCAAGCAATATGTGGTCATTTCAAGGTGCCATAAATGGCACTTGTGGGCCCTCACACCTTTATAAGGACACAAGGGAAGGCATGACAGAGCCAGATCTCCCCGCTGTCCCCAAAGAATACTCTACTCACCAGAGCCATGCCCATTTCTTCCTGCATCCCTCTGGCCCTGCTGCAATAAGTGTCACCCATGCACACGCCAGGCAAGCCATGCTTGCTGCTCCCCTAGTTGGAGCTACTTGTTACCCTAGTTCTATGCCAAAACCAAAAAGCTCTCCCTTGGGCATCAGGCAGTGCATTCCAGTTCCTCCCCAGTCAGTGTTTGTGCAGTGTTTTAAATATGTGAACCTGTTACATAAATGCTAACTATTATTATAATGTTCCCCTCCTTCCAGTCAACTCCCCCAAGCAGACCCACAGACATTCGCCACCTCCCATTTTAGCACGTTCACGGCATCAGAAATTACCCTGTTTTCATTTACCCTGCCCTTTGTCATATGATCCCAGCCCTCAGAAGCTTTAAATAGTCTGCATTATTATGATGGCTTGTTTGAACTTGCCCCTAATCACTCCAGGAATAATCCTTGATGGCTTGTTTCAGTCTGTGTGTGTGAATGCCTGGGCAACAACAGGGCTTTGGCTTACTTAGGTCCCCCTTAGAAGAGGAGTTAAAGCTTCATGCCCAGTGAATGCCCCCACATGGTACATCATGGGGGCCATGTGCAGCACTGAGCCCGTTGTTATGTCTGTGTATCCTTGTGTATCCAAGTTGGATTGAGTGAAAACCTGAAATGAAAACGTACATTTCAGAAAAGAACGGGCTGACCACATTATGTGTTCATAGGTGCCTAGCAGCAGAAATCAACCTGCCCTTTAAATACAGGGACACTAAAAATGGTGCAGTCAATACTTCCCAGAACTGTGCTTGTTACAGCTGGTCCTGGAGCTCACACTGTTTGCTGGTGCACAAGAATTCGAGTGCTAGATACTGCTCACCCTCTGTCAGGGTTACAATCCCTGTTGTCTACCTTATGATGGTGATACAAATTGAGAAAAGAGAGAAATCTGGTGATTAACAAATCTGTTCCTCAAAGGCTGGCAATTGTGATTTCAATGTCATCCATGGGAAAAAAATCCAAGGCAGAGATAAGTCTGCTTTTCTGGTTTGGATTCCAGCTGCAAACTTAGTGGTAAACAAATCACACAGTAGCGTGACAACACTGAGGCTCATGCCATGTAGGCTGCAACAGACTTTCCCTTGAAGACGGAGTATCAGGCAGGGAAAACAGATTACCAGACCTTTGTTTGCCTGCGGTCACATTGCTCCACTGAGACAGTTTGAAGATTTTGCATTCATGCTATGCATTGACAATATTATCTCACCAGTTAGGTTCTCATGACACCATGACACTGTACCTAAATGATAAGTGGGAAGCAACTGAAAAACACCTGCTAAAATAATATCATGACAAAATGCCTTTGCACGACAGCTCAGCATTCAGTCTGTGCAACCATGTGGCCTTCATGTTTTTGGATGATCTTAGAACATTTTGCTGGGCATATCACCATCTTTATGGCAGTGGAAGAGGAAACTGAAGAAATTAAGAAACAAAGAGGAGGCTTTGGTGCTTTTCTTTCATCTCCCAAAGTCTTCAAATGTATCAAAGAAGAGAAAAATTATAGAGAGTCTTTTGGAATCAGATGCTGACCTTTGTGTCAACAGGATGCTTTGGAATTTTAGCCAAGATTAATAACCTGTAGCTTTGTGCTTCATCAAAAAAAAGCCCCACAGAGGCAGGTCATTTGCAACACTTATTATCAAGATGAAATCAGTGCTTGAGAAAAAAGGAACAAGGAAAGCTGCCTAAATGCCTGAGTGGCAAAAGGGCAGCGAGTACAAGAATGAAACCGCATAGACTGGAACTGAGATAGGTGCTAAGACTCAAGACCCTGGGCAGAAGAGGTGCCCATGCATTGGGGAATGTTGAAGGGACCACAAGTTGCCAAAGACATTTGGAAAAGCTGCTAGCCATGCTGGAGAAGGTCCATTTTCTTGATGTGGAGTTAGCTCACTCACAGGAGAGCTCACCTTCAAATGTGGACACAAGCAAGCAAAACTAGGAAATAACACTAAGAAAACTCTTTAAAGGGAAAATCCTTACATTGCTGTAACCCATGGAGAATTTTGCAAAGTTGCTTTGTTCTGCACTGCAGACAGCCACAGGGAGACATGCAGAGCACCCAGCGAAGTCAGCAACAGAGCCAAGTACGGAGGAGCTTTGATGCTCTGATCAAGGAGCAAAATGTGGCTATTCAGTCCCTTGGCATCCTAGGCCACAAATCTGGTGTCCCACAGCGGCAGTAATACTCAGACTCTTTAGGAAGACAGAAAGTTGTGCTGTAACACGAAGTCAGGCTAATACCAAGTTACCGTAGAAGACAGACTTGTCTTCCTGATGGACAGAACCATCCGAGGGCCAGCACCGTGTACCCTCCTTAAGTAAAGATGTTGGCAAGCAGGGAACAAACTCAAGCACAGTTAGCACTAAAGCATGAGGCATGTTTCTCTAGGGCACAAAGTCAGATTTTACACAAGGGTAAACCCAGAGCAGGAACCCACAGAGACAAAAGGCTCCTTGCAATACTGCAACAAGTGGGCAGTTACGGAAACCATGGCAGTGACACACTCAAAAAAATGGAAAACTTTCTTCAACATACACAGGGGCAACCAAGCCTGAAGTGGAGACAGAAAAGAGCTACCCCTGAAACAAATAAATACATACATAAATACATCTGTTGAAAGCAGGTACTACTTTGAAGTTTGACCTTGAGATGAAAAATACAGTAACAAGCAGTCATTCCTAGAGAAGCTTCCCTCAAAGAGGAGCCTCAGGACACTGTGAGCACAGACTTATTCTAATGGATGTTCAAGTAAACACGTAGGGGGGTCCTCACACTATTTCACCATGTGGACCTTGCTGAGATGTCCAAATTAGAAACTGAGACTCCTTGCAAACTCCACAGAGAGAGGCAGACATTTTTTGAATGTGATTCAGAACCCAGAGGGTAGGAACCTAGCTCCTGTTCTACTTATGTGGTCCAAACCAACCCCAGAGGTGCCTTCCCTTCTTCTTAGTCCACACTCATTGTTTAGGCAACCTGGCTTAGTCTCCTACACTAAATGGCCAATATTACACAATGACAGCAAATTCCTGAAAACTTCTCTATGTGGCAAGCACACTGTGAGCCCAGAGGGAAGTGACGGCGAGTCTGAGATGGGGAACCTGATGCTGCCTTGTAGCTGGAATGGCAGAGCTCTGGCAAAGGCTGCTTTTCTTTATTATTTATTTTAGAACTTTTATGAAGTCTGGCACATGCTAAAGATAGAAGGAGAAGCAAATTAGTCCATCAGCAGACATGCTTACAAAACAGTCCTGTTCTCAATGAGAGAGAGAAAAAGCTCAGCTAGACCAGATGATAAAATCAGATCTCCTATAGAGGTGCTGCAGAGAGAGTCATATAATAACTGAAAACAAGAAACAATATTTTACTGAGCTCAGAAAGACTAAATCCATAGAAACAGTAGTGGTGGTCATGAATGTGTGGCTGAATTTGAATCTTAAAAAAGCTGTTTCAGCTCTGGATGCATTAGGCACTAGTCAGCATCACCACACAGCACACTAATTATTTAGCTGTAGTTAACTATTGTGCTCTTGACAGGTTATCAGTCAAGAACGCCACATTCTCTTCAAGCATGAAAAACCCACATATACAGGAAAAGAGAAGGTAAAACCACTGAACAGGATTTTGTATGTTGGACATTGTAGCACCTTATCAGGCACCAGATGCATGAGATCAGAAATGCCAGCTGGAACCCACAGGGCTTATCTGGGGACTCAGAAGAGTAGGAAGAATGAGAGCCAGAGGAGTTTTATTCTATATGAATCCCTGAATGCTGCCACTGTAGATAAGGAGCAAAGTCCCAGGTTCCACTAAGTCAATGACAAATCTCAGTTTGATTTCATTTGGGCTGGGGTTTCCTGTCCAGCATCTAAGGGTAAAACCCACACTAAGCACAGGAAAAAGGCAGCAGAAACTATCAAAGCCATGCATGGCTCCTGGCTGCACTTGTTCTAAGGCCAGTGTGAACCTATCTGCATTAGAAGGGAAAAGTGGCTGGTTTGGAGTTTCTTATTCCTCACCCAGTACCCAGGTTTGTTTTCTAAGGTTTTAGGGTCAGGCTTTTTGGGAGGATTAAGAGTCAATTTTATTATAAAAAGGATGTTCCTGACCCACAAATTGACAAAGTTTAACAGCTCACCTGCTGTCAGAGGAAGCTCTCAGTTGACCTAGGGCTCTCCAGCTCATGGGGCAGGAACCCGATGAGATACAAGTGGAGGCAGCACCAAGTCCCAGTGATAAACTAAGAGGAAAGAGCTGTTGGACCAGGAGAAAAATAAGAAAATAAATAAAACCAAGCAGCAATCTGCCAAAGCAATAGCCTGGCATCTTACTTAAAGCACCAGTTTGCTGCAAGGAAGACCAGGGCTCATGGCAAACTGTGCCAGACTTGGTCTCCTTCAGGTGGAGGCTCGCAGTATCACTCAGAAGCTAGGGCTCTGCCACCCTGCTCTTTGCCAGAGACAACCCTCAGCCTATGGGAAACAAAGGAGGAGATCACACACAAAGAAGGAGAACAATCTCCATGTCCTTTGAGGGCATCCAAAATGCTGCAGATTACATTTTCCAGTGGTAAGATGTAGATCTCAAAGACAATGGCAAAAAAAAGCCAGGTATCATGCTATATTAGAGTAAAATACCCCATCCCTATTCAATGTTAATATGCTAGCTGCCTGGGGGGCCCTACCTATTGCCATGTGAAACAACATCTAACAAACTTCAACCCGCTGCTGCTTTTGAGGCTGCTTTTGAAAATGATCTGAATGTCAAAGGAAGGCAAAGCAAGTACTTTTCCAGTTTCTTCTGCCTGATTCTCATGTAGCAGACCCTGACCATCCTGTTGTGGCTGTGACAGCAGAAGGAGCAGAGGAAGGAGGAACCCCACAAGGACGCTGCCTGGGTTGCCCATGAGATGTGCTAGCAGAAGCCTTGCAGTTGCCAGCTGGGACTTGGGGAACCTCTCCCACCTTTCTGGCCACCGCAGAGACCTTCTATCTAGCCTGCTGCAGTCACGTCAACCCAGCACCTCCCAGGAAGAGGGTCTCCCCGAGCCACATCACAGCTCCCCAGAATGATGCAGGGCAGGGCAGTGCAACCAGGAGAGGAGGGCAAAGGCTTGTTTTCACTCTTCAGTGGTGCCCCCTCTCCCTCATGCTGGGTGTGTGGCCTTTTTACAGTGCCAATTAAGTGCACGCTGGGGCTGGGGTGGAGGTTTAGTGCACCGAGCCCCCATCTTGCTGCCTCCGCACTGTCACCTTCCATTAAGCAGCTGGTGGCCAGGGGAAGGGGAGGGAAAAGCCAGGGGCATGTTTGGTTTGCTGTTTTTGTGGGCACTTTACAACTTCAAAGGCTTCCCTCTGGTTCACAGGGGGCAAGGGGCAGAGGTCAGTAGGCACAGTTTGACCTCCCTTTCACCTCCTCCCCGAAAGGGAGAGACACACACACACAGAGAGGAAGAAGAAAAGGAAGACAAGATCCTGGCAAACACTTTTATCCTCTAATCTTTCTTCGCCTTAGTGCTGCAGAGGCTTTGTCCAGCAGACAAAGTGCCCTTCGAAGTCTGACACTTCCATGGTGGACTCTTCCTCCTGTCCAAGGAGGAAATAAAGCAAAACAGCAGCATCACAAAACAGAAGCTCCCCTTTACCCCCGCTCCAACCCTCCCTCCAAAAAATTAAAAAAGAATTAAAAAAAGCTGCTCTTCAGCTTGGGCTTTCTCTTATTGATTTTGGGTTGGGGCTTTTGGTTGGTTGTTGTTTTGTGGAGAGGTTGGAGGGGTTTTTTTTCTTTGTTTGTTTTCTTCCCCCAGCTATCCATCCATCTGTATATATGCCCCATGATGGAGAGAGAACGCAGGCATGATTATTCAAGATCCAGCCCAGGATGTAAAAAATGCATTTTCTTGTCTTTAAAGACTGCACTGTTGTATTTATTTATTTATTTTTAATGGTGAGGTCGCTAGCCCTGGGGCACTGAGGAATAACTTCGAGTTTCAGAAAGCTCTCCACAGCTGGTGATTATATCCCTTGCAGTGCATACAAAGACATTGAGAAAGCAGCAGAGAAAGTAAACAGTATCACTTCTGGGGATGGAGGGGAGAGGAGGAGGGGGCAGAGGAGGAGAAGGAGAAGAGACGCAGATGAAATTTAAACTGGCTATCAGCCCAGCCACCAACTTAAAACAATACAACGAGAGGAAGCCAAACAGGAAAGAAAAACAGAGAGGGGTGTGTATGGACACACAGTGTGTGTGAAAGCGCGCGAAGCAAAGCAAGAGCAAGGAAAGGAAGGGATGAGGTTGCAAGCCAAGGTTTTGGGAGCCATCCCTGGGGGTCCATCACAGAGAAGAACAGCTTGCAGGGGGAGATTTCAGGGCCACAGTCATCATCCCCGGTGTAAATACATCTATGAGCTTTTCTAATCAAGCTGGCAAAGCATAACTGCTCACCTCTCTCAAGAATGACAGAAGGAAAACCACAGGGTCTATAAACAACAGTCCCAGCCTTGTAACCTCCTGACA